>JAAVUB010000165.1:0-41473 GCA_014898885.1 Fusarium lyarnte (nom. inval.)
CCCAAACCCCCATCCTACAAGAAAGCAACGAAGGCTCCCCCTCCCCCGAATGCTCCGTCTAGTCGTAAACGGCCCCGACCAGACAGCCATCCCGAATTCTTCAGCCAATTCTGGGATAAACTCCAGAAGCTGGAATCCAAGGTCGACGACCTGCAAGCTGACAACACCAAGCTGAGAGCTGACAACGCTGAGCTCAAAGACAGGGTCGCTCGCCTGGAGAAGAAGTGTGAAGGGTTGGAGCAGGGAGAGTCGGAGCAGGCAGTGATGATAGAGATACAAGATGACATCAACTCGCTTGATCGTAGAGTGACGTGTATTGAGGACGCAAGGGATGAAGAAATTAAAGATATAAAGGAAGGCGTTTTTGAAGAGCTGGCGAATCGATTGATTGGTGGATGAATGATGATTGTCTTACGGTATGTTCTTGGTTGGAGTTCTTAGGCGCTTTACTGATGGGTGTAGATATATGAGATATGAGCAACGACACTCTCAGACGTGATGAATGCGATGAGACAAACCGTACATACTCTACGAGCGTCCACTGCAACAAACTGCGGTTGTCCTCAGAACCGAACAATCAACCCTCGAGGTTGCTGATTGAAGTTCAAGATAGGCTTCTGGAGTACCTCGATCTCGTCTCAACAGGCTGTCGCCCCCCGAGTCATGATCCTATCATCCACAGTAAGATGCCGCTTGCTGCAGCCTTATCTTTGTCGCAGAAAGCGAAAGGCATTATTGTTGTACTGAGTAAGTGTCTGGTGCCCATGTTAGTTGCGACAATGCTGACCTCGGTAGTTTCAGCAACGGCTGGACACACGACGTTCCCAAACATCCTCCCGTTCCTGCGATATCTTCCCCTCGACGATACGTATTTCCGACGGAGCCGAGCGCTCGGCTGTCCTGGCCAGACTGGAGCCGCTCCCTCTCCTCAACCTTGCTGCACGTCGCGCATCCCAAGACGCAGAAACATCGAAAAGAGAAGGAGTTAACGATAATCTCCGTGGAGAAGGTGAACTATGCCTTGCGGGATGTTCCCCGAGGAGGGGTATCTCGCCTACGCTATCTGTACCGATAGAGAAAGATGTTCATTAGATCATAGGGCAAGTCAGTTCGCTACTAAATACAGCTTAGGTCCAGAGCACGACGACTGTTTCAATCGAAACCCGTTATCGGCCGAAGGATCAAGGTTCTTCTGGTTGCTGTTCAAGTGACTTTGGCTTTTCGGTATAGAGGCCGAGTGCTGTAGAGTTCACACTTTTACTCAACCATAGTGACGTAGTTTAAGAATTCGGGCAATTATTGTGAATTACAGCTGTTTCTATCTCAGCCATAGAGATATGAGTCTCTGCTGTAAATCTAATCAATCATGCCCAAGCTACTCTACACTATCCCTGTCTCTTCATC
Organism: Fusarium lyarnte (nom. inval.); assembly: GCA_014898885.1. NCBI lineage: Eukaryota > Fungi > Ascomycota > Sordariomycetes > Hypocreales > Nectriaceae > Fusarium > Fusarium lyarnte (nom. inval.). The sequence continues at coordinate 1,405 of JAAVUB010000165.1, forward strand.
ACCAAAAGCTGCACTGCTTGGATCCGTGATGGGAACCCTGTGAGCTAAATCTGCCCAGTTACCAAGTATGCGCTTACCGATCCCTTGTGTTCATTTAGCAAATGCAAAGCTTTTTTTGGAACTTCTGAAGATATTTACCGCATCTACACCATGAAGGCATTCATTGCTACAATCTTAAAGATGCTGCATTTGTCTGCAACTCCTTGAGTTCGACCTGTTCTTGAAGTGCCCTGGTTGAACGATTCGATCATGCTGGGCTTTTCCCAGGGATTGCCCTGTACTGCCCGCCAATATGATGAGTTAGGCCCTGTGTTGTCCCAATTTAACGTCGCTAGGCCCGCCAAATGTCCTTACTTGCTGGATTAGCCTTAGATCGCTTAGATTGTTAGTGGCCAAGTTGGAGGTTGTAATTGGACAGAGTCACGCTCTTCGCGCCCCAGGTTGAGAACCAGGTCACTCTCGCACAGATTCTTGACCAAATGCAGGGCATGGAACGTCGTCTGAACGAACGCATAGATGGTATTGCAGCAGGCATCAATGCACGCATCAGCACCATGGAGACCGCGATCGACACACGCTTCAATAACATGGAGGCTGCTATCAATGAACGAATTGACAAGCTCGAGAGCCTCGCCACCAACACCAACGCCCGGGCTAAAAACGCTCGCGCTTATGAGCAGAACGTCAACTACACCGCTCTTGTTCAGGCGGATGGCAATGAAATCCCAAACTTTCCTCGCACCTTTAAGGCTGTCAATTCACTGACTGGTAAGCTCCCTGTCGTTAATATGCAATATCTTTAGCCGATCTAATATCTTGTCCAGATCAACGCGTCTCAACCCTTCTTGAAGCCCTTGGTATCGACATCGGCGTCGGCTGGGATCTTTGGAAGAAGCGAAGTGCCTTTCTTGGGCGCGATTGGTGTCTTGCAGTCGCCAGGCGCCTAGATGATTGACTATTTTTTGGTCTTTCTGCATTTTGTTTGGAGTTTCTGGAGTGAAAAGGAACGGTCACAATAGACTACACCAATGAGAGAAGTCACCATTGCATTGACATGGACGATACCAATTTGGATGTTTATCGATTTTTGATACACTCAGGAATAGGAAAGCACGAATAAAGTGTCGAGATGGAATCATGAACCTACCTGAATGCCTTTCACAGTTTAATGCGTGATTGAATGCTGTTGCCTTGTCCCAGCTTCCTGTGTCACACTTCTCTGTATGCAGCTGTGATTCAACCCTCCAAACTGCTCAACATGGCGTGCTGCAGCCACACCTCGACAATACTCAGCCCGAAGGTGGCGCCATCGACTGGTGCCATTTATTTTCAATTGAGGCACTGCTGTTCAGAACCACCATTCGTGACACATACAGCGCTATCTCCCTTATCATGTCACAGTACGCATCTTACTCATCACTACATGTGAAAAAAATGTCTTGCGGGAACAACTCGGTAAGCCATGATCATGAGTTCACAATTATTCCCTGCGCTGCCGACGAGGGGTTATCGAAAGATTTGCAGCACAAAAGTGTAGCGAAAATGCTGACCGGAAGCCGAGGTTTCTACTCAAGTTGAGCACACGGAACGTAGCCTTTGAGAAGTCTGCTTTGGTGCGTTTGCAGGCCGCAGGGTTGTCGGGGTCCGTGTTGACCCAAGGCGGCTGATGTAGTCAGCAAGATCAACGAACTAGCATGGTAAGGTAACGTGCTCCTCTATTATTATTCATTAAGATCTTAAGAGATATTTTCTGGTGCTTGTACTGGAGATCTTTGACAGCATCACAACCCTGGCGGTCGGTCTAATCTTCCATATATGTGTCACTAGAATCTTGCATACAGACTTGGGGAATTGAGATGATTGAACACTACTACCGACATCAGGATTGATTTTATTTTTGAACCAAGATAGATCAAGACCCCGGTCTCAGGAGCTCGCTGATCGAAGAGGTAATTGAGACAAAGGGAACAAGTCCTGGAGTTACAGGGTACGACCTGTCTGCCCAGTCCAAGGAGAACTGCCGATTTGCAGGCAACTGACTGACTTGGCGGGTCAAGGCCATTACAATCACAAGCAGCTACAACACGAACTTGACGGCTAAGATCGAAAGCAACGCCAAGGGACCAGGTCTTAACCCATGGATCAAGCCGGCAGTGAACATGAAAGTGGATCTGATACCTTTACACAATCGAATCAACGACTTGAAATCCTACGACCTCTGGTACCCGTGGAATCATGCTGTCAGACCGTGGCTGGTTGTCGGAGCAATTCGGGAGACTCGCAAGAGAAGCAGGCAATGCAGCGAGTGGTGGTGAATCTGAGGCTTGCTGGCCGTCGCCACTGGAGGTTGGTCACTGGTGCAGTGGAAGCCTACAGCGCCCTTGCAGACTGTCGCAACGCATCGTCATGAGACTATCGGTCCTTCGCCTTCTTCCGCACCGTTTTGTGGGTGCCGCTCCGGCCCGACCCTTTTTTCCGGAGCCGCCAACGCCAGCTAACTTCGTGATCGAATTCAGAAGATAACAGTAACGGACGGTTCTTTACTTGCTGTAAGTATGGTTGACTTCAACCAAGACCTGCCTAGCCGATATATACTTACTGCTGTCCATTTCCATGATGGTCTGAATGATCCGGACTCGGTCGTGGGTAGCTCGAGTGCTTCGCATCGGGACATGAATACCCTGTACTTCTCAGTAAACAAGAACTTGTCGGCAGTAAACGTTTAACTGCTCGGCTTTATTATGGCATTACGGCATTTTTATAGAGATATATCTTAAATATAGTCCTTTTTACTATCCCGAAAAAGTCTGTTGCATTATATGCCGGTGGTTCATAGGAACCTGTAGAGATTTAACCATCTAGTAAGTGTTACAATCAGAAAAGTTATTTGTCCTTTAATATCGTTCTTAACTGGGCATATATTATAGATTAGATGAAAGCTTCATGAGATCTCAAAAATACTAGAATTATTAATTTCTGATTTTGCGGGTGTTGTAGAAGTGATTTGTCAATTCAATATTTTTGTAAATGCTGTTAGGCTGGCCGCGTGTGTAAACTTCGAAATGCGGCAAAAGGCGGAGGATAGACTGCATTTCTGGCAAAACTGCTCCTGTGTTTGAATAGTGAAAATAAGTATCACATTCATTAATTAACAGGTACTCATAGAACAAGCCAAGCATATCCCCGAAAACGAACACTCAACCAAAACGAGGGGGGCAGAAGCTCAGGTATCCCACCGCTTGGGTCAAGGCCAGTCACCAAACCTCGCTCAACAACAGCGGTGGAGACAACGGTACGTTAACTAACTAGAATGTCACGGTTTCTTGATAAAACACTAGCAATCCGAGCCCTCCGTCGACTACGCCCGTGCATCTGGTCAAAAATACAAGCAGTCTCACCGAATGCGAAATTGGTGGCTTCACAAGCCTGGCCAATGAATCACCCGCTCGTATCAATCACATAGCCCACGGAGATCAGTCTGACCGAGCGCCTCACAAGAACGACGCAGCCAAACCTGACCGACCTCGCCGCACAGCGCTTGTCGGAGCAACGAAGCTCGAGGGTGCACCTGAAACAGGCCGCCAATGCCGACGGCGAGAAACAGGATTGGGATCGGACATGGCCGACGTGGATCTCGGCGTGGAGACTTGCTTCCAGCATCCCCAGAAGGAGCGTAATGCAAATACACAAACTGCCATATAATTCTCATGGCGCAGCAAGTCAAGTAGCATCTGTACGACATGTTCATTTCTCGAAGCGACTCAGTCTAACGCTGCGTAACCTCGGTCACCGCTCACAGGCCACAGCGGTATTGTTGGGGGAACAAGGGTATGTATACTTGCTTATTCCCCCGAGGGCTGCCTGTGTGTTTCCAGATCCTTCCCTCCCTTTACTCTGTATCTTGTCCCCAGTATGATTCTTGGAAGACGTCTCATCATGCAAGGGCGACAACCATTGAGCAAAGTACCTTCGTCGGTGGACCAGAGAACATCAGACCTGTTGAGACAAACATAATGCATTGAAGACGCCTGGGAAATATGCGCGCGCGGCTTCTACCAAAAAGTGTCACCCCCACTGACCGATCAACAGCCAACTCGCCCATGACATCGCGTTTCTACCTAGCCATAATTCCACGGATAATTCACCACCAATACAATACAGTCACCCGACTGAGCTACCATCACCTCGAGATAAAGCACCGATGCTGCTGTCGCCAGTGCGTATTAGCATGATCTTTCCAACAGTTTACTCCACATCCAGTTCCATATCCCCCTCTGCCTCAACGCCCGCCTCCGTCTCCAGGTGCCCGTTGGCAGAACCACCGTCATCAGCGGCAATACCGCGGGCTGCGCTGCAGAGCGCGTTAAACCGCTCGTCATTCCATCCAGCGATGGCGTGGGGTCCAAGCGACAGCAGCTCGACGATGCATCGAGTACCCCCCTTGCGGCCACCCGGTCCGTCATGCTCCTCTAGCTCCCAGTCAAAAGAGGCAATATCTTCCTCTAGATGGCGCAGACGCTTCCGCAAGATCTTCCACTCCACTTCAAGTTTGCGGAGTTCCGCCGTACTAGTCAAGTATGCATCACGATACTCTGGGATATTGTTGTACTGAAGATTCTCTGGCGCGAGGGCGGCCTGGACCTTCTTGTGCCTGGACTGATCCTCAGAAAGCCCCTCAAGGCCCCCGCGGACCTCCTCACGGCACTTCTCCATCCGACGTACCTCAGCGAGTTGTTCCATCCATGCTCCATATTGAGACATCATGGTTGGGAACCATAGAGGAGGGGGGCCGACCAATGAAACTTCCTTGTCGATTCCATCGTCCGAAGGAGCCTCACTTCCGCGCTCAGTATCAGGACCCAGAGTAACAAGGATCTCGCCGGAGACGATCGGGGGAGGAGCCGGCGAAGGGGACGCTGCGGTCACGGATAGCCGGTTTCCAGCAGACCGTCTTTGTTTCGGATCCTATACTGCCAGCCAGTCACTCACTCGACGAAATACGGGGCTCCAGAGGACATACCGGTTGAGCTAACTCATCAATCTCGATGGACGCCCGAGGGGTCTTGGAGTGGCGACTGGATCGACGCAGTTCCGTGCCGTTGATGATGGCCATCTGCTTGTCCATCGTTGTTGGACGAGGTGGTGATGTGGTTGTGCAGAGGGTGAAGAAGATACTGATGGTGATGAGAATTTTGGGCGCAGATGGTGATAGTGAGGATGAAGAATTGAAGGGCTTCAACAACGGCAATGCGTTGAGAAGAGAGCAGACAGCACCCAGCACTGCCAACGCAGTTATACAAACAACAAGGCGAAATTACTGCAACGGCACTACAAGATGGTTGTTTGAAGGATATGCCGTTTGGTGGCTGAGTTGACGCTCCTCCCTCAATCCATGAAGAGACAGAATAGCTAATACTCGCATAGGCTACTTGTTGCCCAACAACAGTTGCAGTCGGCAAGCCATCCTCCAGAGGAAAGCGCTTCAAAACACCATCATCCATCGTCTTCGCCACCATCGCCTCTCCAATTCGGGCTTCAGCATGCATCACCGCGGCCTGTGACCGCCGCCATGCTAATTTCTTTTTTTGTTTGCACCAGACTCGTATCACGCCAAACCTTTCATCTCCACAATACGTACCGAACCCCTCACCGCAGCAGGGCCAACGAGAGGAAGATTCCAGGACCAACTCTCACCAAGGACCATGTATACAATAGGCGTGTTGTATATCGTTTCAAAGCTGAAATTCTGGGAGTTTTGAAGAACGGACTTAGGTGAAAATAAGGCAGCGGTGGAGGGCGAGAAATGGCATTTGCTTTACAGCCTGATTCTGTACTTGGGTATGGTGTCTGAGGTTAAGCGATGGCTTGACGCGCCAAGCCAATACTGCTTTCTTTTTCCGGCCCAGCTGTTGGGACGGCAGATATCCGGGTTATCTGAGCATCCAGGCTTTGGCAGCGTTTGGATCGATGCCGATCTGAGATTACGCGTGATGCTGTCTCTGATTCGCTCGGTCTCACCGTGACGCGAAGGTGCGTTAGAGGTGGTCAGTCCTGGAGGGTTGGTGAGTATCTTGAGCTGGAGGCCTGCGATGACCATCGCCATGGACTGTCTGGATGCAATGGATATGGGCGTCTCTGTGGTATTAATTGGTGGTAGGTTCAAGTGCCGCATTCTATCGTTTGGCGACAATTAACAGCAAACAGTGAGCGACAATTCATTGCGGGATATATGGGAGGCGACTCGAGTGCGTTGGATCCCGTAATCTACTTCTATCTAATCTTCAGTACAAGCCGTGATTCAATCATTTCGCAACCACAAAACCCATCATCCATCCCACGAGCATGCGCCATGCCAGCATCAGCTCTCAATTCATCTCACTTCTTCTCGCTGTCAACTACCTCGCTCTCCTCTATGTGAGCCGAAAGACAGTGGTAAACAGCAGCACGAGCGGCCCTTTTCTCTCCCTCCGTCTCCAGATCCTTTCTGGTCGCTTCGTCACCTCCAGCGTCAGCTTCGACACTGCGCATCTTGTCGCCGACAGAACAAGTCTCGCCGCCTATTCCCTCGCTAAAAGGAGGATTCTCGACACGGCCGCCAGCACTCGAGTCTAGTTTGATCGCGTTGCGCAGCATCAGACGTATGATGGGAGGGACGTTGGGATCCTGCTGGAACTGATCCTTGATGCGATTGAATTCCATGCCCATGGAGATGATCCACCAACAGATTGTAGTAATGGTTTTGACCGAGTCGTTGGATGAAGGCCGCTCTGCGATTATCTCCCGAAGGTGCTTGACGATCAATTCTGCTCTGGCCCAGTAGGCATTCGCGGCTATGGCCTGTCGTACTGGGTCGGGTTGGCCACCGGGGTCGGAGGAGTCTTTGACGGAAGACATGGTGTGTCAACCAGAGCGGTGCGACGATCTGCTTGGTGATCCGACTTTCTGCCTTCTGTTAGTGCATGGACATAGTAAGTTTCGCCTTGCATGATGTACATACTGCCAATCGTAGACTGCGTTTGCTTCGTAGACGGCGTCAGGTTTGGCCGCTGGGTCGGGGACTTGCAATGGCCGACGCAGCTTGAGAGAGGGAAGAAGCTGAGAAAGAGGGAATCCTGCCTGGGAACAGAGAATGGTGCCAGTATTAATTCCTGCCATGAACGGTGAGCGAGACTGTGTTGCACAGCATGACGCTTGGTCAAGGTCAGCCAATCAAGAATAAAGTTACTTGGTTGCTAGAAATCAACATCACCTTAGAGATTTCCTACCAAAATGAAGTACCAAACGTTGGCATTGATAAAAACAGTAGCTATTTTGATATTGTATTTCTAAATGTCATTGACTTATACATCATGTAGTCTCGTCGGGGACAACGGGTGCGGAGCCGGATGGAGCCACCAAAGATGAGATCTGAGATCAGATCTAACTTAGATCCCGGTACCGGGGATCGAACTGCGAGAGGTGCAACGGCATCATCATTGGTCACAGTCGCCACCACCAAAAGACGTGGATGATGAGATTAGGGTCACACTTTTCCAGCAAGAAAAACAGCCAGAAAATGGTCAAGACTCCCGTTTTCGCAGGCAATTTTTGATATCAAGGAATTGAGTTATTATCGCTGTGTTCATTCCCCAAATCGTTGCGCTGCGCAACAATATTTATTTTAATCATCAAAAGCTTTTATCGCACGGGCTGGATGCTCCACGGATTGGCGGAGTAAAGACAACCGATGAAATAGATAACGGCCAAGCCACAAACCAAAAATGACGATCTGGTCAGCCCGCCACTAGCAATGGTACCTCACCTCACAAGGCCATCAGGCCAAGCTACAAGCACCTAATCTTCAGTGACCTTGAGTCTCACTGATACTCCAAATCTTGTGTCTTTGCTGCTTTTCTCACCTTACAATTGGCACGGGGGCATGACGCATAAAGCAACTTACTGGCCAATTGGCTGGTCTCAAAGGTCGGAATTGGTCGTAGATACAAGCCAATCTGTCGTCTGACACGTGCGCGTAGGGGCAAAAGTTGGAATGGCTGGACTGATGGAGCTACGCCTGTTTTTGGCAGCGTGAACAGGCTCTACTGTCATCATCGGTTTTATGAGATCATCTTATAAACCTCCACTAAAGGGAAAAGCCTATTCTAAGATAGACTGCTGCCTTACTATGTACCTTTATATAAACGAGGTAGCAATAGGTACCTATCTACTATCAAATCCTAAAATAAAGAGGAGAGGAATATATAAGCAGTGCCCTTTAGAAATAGATACAGATACTCTAGAGGCAATAGGCTCATAAGCAATCTTACGGCAATATTGGCCCCCCGGCTCCACTATACCATCAACCTTAATTTGTTAATAAGGATATCTATGATACTAGTAAAGGCGCCTTCAGCTTCGGCTTATAGTCCTTATATCTTCTTTAACCAGCTGTCCTGAGGTCTGCCTTGCTCCCTAACCTACACTACTGCCTGCAGATTAACCATACGTTATATCTCTTGCCATTCATGCATGCGCATAGCTCATTATATTCATCGCTAACTCTCCAGTATGTATCCTAGAGCGGCAGATATCTACCTCACCTTAGAGTTAACCTGGGATATAAAGCTTTAAATCATAAAGATATAGCCGCCCAAGCAGGTAGTAGCGAGAAGGATTTAGCCAGTACTATCAGCGAGCACTGATAAGAGTGGAGTTTGGATTCAGGAAGATGAAGCTTCTGACTGAGATGCATAAATAGTGTCTCGAGAGGAACATCTGGGGAAACTCCGGAAGGCAAAGGAAGGAGTGACGGCAGCCAGCATTACTTTCGGGCCGACCGATGAGGGGAAGGGGCATATGATGCTTGAACATGACCCTTCCTAACTGAGAAGGCTTGAATATGCTTGGAACTCGACCAGTGATATTAATTCTGGCAGCGTTGTACACCACGTCAACCCTGACCAGCTGAGTAACCAAGTTCTCATCCCTGTGTCCTTAATTCACTTCTAGCTTCCCCGAAGTCTGCCTCACCTGTGCGTGACGATGAGCTCAGGATTCATATATCCCTTCCATGCTGGAGGAAGTAATAAGACAATCGAAGGGAGTTGATGCTAGTGAGATGGCCTCAGTTGGTTTCAGTAGACAACAGAAGCCCCGAGAGGCATAACGAAATCCAGAAGTATGCTACTTAGACATGGATCCATTCGCAGAGAGGGCGGCGTCTCGACTTAGACTTTGGTGAGTGACCAGCTAAATAAGCAGCTGACCAACCCCTAAATGAAAGCAAGATATCAATAAAGCTCCCTACTACCCTCCATATCAGTGCACGCCGTGAGAATTGGGTGCCTACCTCTTCACTTTCACCCTTTTCAGCACCATCGTTTTCCACATGCCATTTCTCTTCGGATCGCTTTGCGATCTCTCCGAGAGACTCGAGAGAAACGCCAGGAGGCCATCGAGCATCGACAAGATCCAGGAACGTGACACCATTCTTGTCTAGTTCAACAAACACAATGTAATCATTCCACTACGAGGCCCAGAAGCCGTTACATTCTTGTCGTATCCCTTTCCCAATCGCAGACCAGACCGGATATTTGGTCTGCAAGAACGACGACTAGAAGGGCTTATACAACGCACAAAGTGTCTTAGATCGTCCCAACTGAAGGATCTTCAGAGATAGAAAGCCAGTAGCGGTTTAGACTTTGCGTCCTCTGTCGAGCGCGTGATGTCTACAACAGACTACGAATCCGGAGCCAGCCCAGAGATAACTCTGGAAGAGATCGACGATGTCCTTGATCATATTGCGGCCTTATCATCGTTCTCATCCGCTAGCCTACGGGAAAGAGTTACAACAAAGCATGGCCGATTAAGCCGTGCAGATGACTTATTTCGCTCTCAAAATTCAATCCCAGCTGCTATAGGGATCCTAGATAGCCCGACTATCCGGCATATGCCCATCCAGCCAGCCGTAGATACTTTACGATGAACTGAAGGAAATCGCTAGTAAAGGGCTAGAGCTGCAAATTGGGATAATGACTGCGCGTGCGACCTACAAAAAAGCAAGGAGCATCAGGCATTGCTGCTAATTAGCTGGGCCGAGATGGATAAGCATAGAGAGGAAGTATGACGGAGAATACTATCAAATCTATATCGACCTGAACAAATCCGGAGCCGGCATCAAGATTTTCTCCAAGAGTGGGAGAGACTTAACCAGCGACCGCATGGGAATTCATCAGGCACTGCGGGACGGCCTTAAGCTCGACACAGCAGGCTGCCAGATCAAGAAGCGGTGCATCCTAGAGGGCGAGCTGCTGGTATGGAACGACGACAACGGGAGAATCGAGCCTTTCTACAAAATCCGCAGACATGTGAAATGATCGGGACGGCTTCTTGGAGCTACTCGAGACTCGCCCGTCGAATCGAGCATCTCATGATCATGTTCTATGATATTCTATTATTGGATGACATTGTCTGCAGCTTAGAGACTCATGAATGGTGACGACTGCTTCAATCTCTGGTCCGCCGCATTCCGCACCGAACCGACATCAGATCCCGCGAAGTAATTGAATTCTCGTCACGGCTCAGTGAGACGTTCGCTCGAGCCATCACACAACAGTAGGAAGGATTTATACTCAAAGGTTACGATGACCCCTACTGCTCATTCAACGGAAGCAGGCCATTCATTAAGCTCAAGAAAGATTATATTCCAGGCCTTAGCGACACCGCAGACTTCGCCATTATTGAAGGGCACCGCAACGCAGAAGATAAACATAAGCTTAGCATTGGTAGCCTGTGGTGGACGTCATTCTATATTAGGCGTACGGCATATGCAATCGAAGTTTATCATACTAAACGCGATCCTAGTTCTGGCTCAATTAGTAACACTGTTTAGAATATTCTTCCAATTGCTATTCACAGCGAGGAATATCAGTTGAAAGAGACAACTCAAGACATAAGATCCTCCAAAGTTAGATCAAGGTGAGAGTTCAGTTTCCACGAGACTTGGAAGTGGCTTGACGCAACGTAAAGGTATGTAATATTAATAGCTAAAGAGCCAAATAAGGTAAAATAGAATCGAAGAAGTGGATTGTTGGGCGAGGTAAGTCAACAACACACCGTACACGTCGAGCACACCTAATCCGCCCTCTTATATCCAAGCCAATGTTCATTGCAGCGCAGGAGTCGGGCAGCAGCACTTGCGCAGGCAGGCGTCTGCCGCGCACTCAAAGGTCAAGTCGCTGTACATGAACCAGTTGTTGTTGTTGCTAGGGATCTTGGTGCCTTGAGCCGTGCACGAATCGCTGGTGATCTCGATGTGCGGCGCGATGTAGATCTTCTTTCCGCAGAGCGAAGCCGGCTTCGGGTCGAACGTGTCGATGATATCGCTGACGGGGACCCAGCACTCGCTCGGGCTCTTAGTGCAGTAGTCGTTGAAGTCCCACTGCCCAGGTCCGCCGGGGTTTTCGATGGGGATGTCGTCGATAGCGAGGTGAATGTCCTTGACGGCGTCGGTCGGATTGAGGACGACATGAAGACACTGATTGCTGGGGTCCGTCTTGCAGGGTTCGACGGTGTAGGTGATTCCGTCTATGACATCTGACCCTTCTTTCGGGTCAAACGCGTCCTTGCCGCACTGGAGGTTGTCCGCGGCAGTGACCCTCAAGGGGCCGTCTCCGCGCTCAGCACAGCAAGCTGGCGCTGAGTTGGAGCATGTGTCGCCATCCCTGGGGAAGTGATCCTCTGGGTAGTTATACTGCAGAGGAGCGCACTTCTTGACGGTAGGGCACGTGCAAGTGGTGGCCTCCAAAGCTGAGCATGTTTCAAAGGAGGCTGTTGAAAGGCCGCCGTGTGCCAGCATGAGCCATGCTAAACCAGAGAAAGTGCCGAGCTTCATCTCGAGATAAAATGAGTGAATGAACAAGAAACGAAGGACAGGTGGTTAACCAAGCGAAGGGTTATGTAGAAGCGACATCATTGTAGCCAACGGACGTCTGGAGGGTTAAATACTGGCGACATAGGACTTTCAGGGGCTGAGAAAGCCCAAAAATTTCTACAATTCAGCCCAGCTGAACTGCAATGGACCACTTCGGCGGCATTCCTCGTAGGTTATTCGTCGACAGAGAGAGAGTGGAAATGAGCGGCTAGACCACGTAGCCCTGGAAGAAGCAGCTCCGTCGCAGCCACAACTCAATCGTCCAAGCCTATTTCGATCATGAACTGCAGACGCCAGGAGCAACTCTTTATCCATCATCATTCTCCGCGAGCGTCATTGGTTTCCTTGTGCGCCACGTTGGGACCGGGTGGACGTTTGTCAGGTAGGGCCGCACTAGAGTTTGCGGGCTAATTAACGCCAGGGAGTGACGTGCACCCGTTCCCTGGGCTGAGGGGGCTGATGAACAGCTAAGCCGAAGTTGAGCCAGAGAGCGAAGAGGCTATAAAAGCGGCAATCCGTGGCAGGTCACGTGTTGCTTGAGTTTCGTCTCATAATACCATTGCATCACGTACCTACGTTCCATTCAAGTCGATTTAGCATAGATAAAGAAAACGACCGCATTTGCAGCAAAGCAAGGGTATGCCTTTTGTCACATAGATCGAGCCCGGTAGGCCCACTTAGAAGTGAATGGTTGCCAAGACGTTATAATGATTTTGGAGCTTCTAATTTGTCTTTGGTGCTGTTTGGTGCTGCACCTCTAACTTCCGGGAATCAGCCTCAAGGGACCAGAGGAACACTTAATTGTAAAGCTGCTGTTGACAAGTCGGGGGAAGAATTCGATGCTGGAGAAGCGAGAAGCGGCGGAGAGAATAACCTACTCTCAAGACTAAACTTGGTTGTTAACTAAGGACGATATTCTTGGTGATAGAGGGTGGTAAGAAGGAGACAGGCACTAAGTCAATCAATTGATTCTCTTCCAACACACCAACACGCGTGGCACCTTTTGGTCGCCAAACAATGATGTACTGGTACAAGGAGGCGAACTGGTGAATTAAAACAACCAGCGAACGACATACAAGGAAGAAGGCCAACGATGTACCATTTTACCTCTAACACCTGAATTACCATACGTCTTTCCTCTCTACAAGCCCATCCGTCAATCTCTCCAGGATCCCAAGTCTTGCCTAACCCGAATCATGTCCCTTAAACGTCTTGTAAGGCATCGATCGCAAGAGGCTTGCCAACCGAACTGTAGATACTGTCTTCTTCAGCGCAAGCAGCTAGATATTTTTATATCCGTCAAGAAAATAAGATTCAATTTATCTATCTATCAGAGCTTACTCTTATACTTCTCGCGTTTTGGTCAAATGTGATAAGAGCAGTGTTCACGGACTCAGCTTTGAAAAGTGACAGGAAACGTGCGCAGTTGCCAAGAGCACTGTCATGCCGAGATAGTAGCTATTTGCAGTCTATTGGCCCTAACTGTTATTTCCAGTATCGCTACTGTGGGATTGAAGTGGGGGTGTGTTTTATGTGGCGTCGATAATAGGAAATAGCTTGCCATCAGCCGTGTTCCCATAATGAGAGATGAGAGAATGAGCCATGCATCAAGGCAGGATGTCCTCTCGGTATAGTGTTTGGGTGAACAAGTCTCAGTCAACGAGCAGCAAGAATCCTCAGTCTGCTGAAGTCCCGAACACAGGCCAGTTCCCAGTCTGTTTTCAATCAGTCTACCCCAGGCATGCAGTCTTTCATCCGCAGAGAGACCTGGCGAATCATCTATGTCACTCAAGCTCCGAAAATAGATGATGCTTGAGGATCTCATAAGTTTGCGTAGGAGGTCAACCATCTTTGACAAACACAGCTAACGCTTTGCTGTCTTTGGGGCTCAGCCTAAACTGAACCTGAGCGCAAGATCAAGCCTCCATTCGGAGACGCCCTCATTATCTTGATCTTCATTCTTCTCATGACACTCTGTGTCGAGGTGGCTAACCAATTCCTAGCTACGAGGCCTTCGCGTGCACCGTCGGATTTTCTTCCTTCAAAGAAAGTGACTCAATACTGAATGATTATTGAAGGGGCCCTGATTAGCATCAAAACTTTGATCCATTTTCTGACGATTTTTTGTCTCTGCTTGTTTTAATCGCACTGCAGATGCAAAGGTAGCACGACCGCCTCGCCTATAGACATTTCTGGCTACCATTGAGTTATTAACTGTCAAAGTTGTAGTTGAAGAGAACAGCATGTAGATACTTCAATTTATAGAGAAGGCCAGCAAAAGTCCAAAGGAGCCAATTACTTATCTTTTTGTCGTGGTAAGATCCTCAAGAGCGCATTAGACAGTATCGTCTTATGAGTAAAATAAGCATGAGGCAGAAAGAGCATCCGCCACAGAGTGTATGATGTATAGTAACGTCTTGAGGCGCAAAAGAACCTAGACCTCTAATCATCTCATATGGCCGACAATCAAGTCCTCAGCTGGTTTTGGCATCGCATTCATGGCAAATTAATCCCAGTAGGGGATGAAGACCAACAGGTTGACCACTTGCAGTCTGTCATCGGACTGACAATTTTATTCCTCAACCTAAAGAGAAAGCTATTAGCACAGCTAAAAGAATCACTGGACGAGACTCGGCGGCGTTCTCTCCGAAAGGTCCTCAAAGAGTCTGCAGAGGACATCAAAGTACGACTTGCCCGAGCCATCAATACAGACTCTTTTTGGATGCGATGAGTAATGTTACAACGGACAAGGACCGGTATCCTGAAATGATAGACTGTGTTCAAGTTAACATCGACATTGCGCAACTCGGCACGATTCAGTTGGAGGATGATGGCCATCTTAAGATTCCTGGAATGTGCTCCACGGCGATCAAAGAGGACAAACAACCAACGCCAGCACGGAAGTGCAGACATGACGACGACGAGAGAATTGGTCTTAAGCGGGTAAAGCGTTTAATTATCGGGTTATTTGATGTTGGATATTTGATCTGTAAAATATGTTTTAAGAATTGTTTTTCAGAGTTGGTATTGAGATGAAATTACGGTAATTAAAACTAAAAGAGAAACTCAATTGAGTAACATTGTCTACGCGTTTCTAAATTTCATCAGCATCGGAATACAAGACCGTTTAGAAGGATGTATTTCATCGGGTTACATTTATAAGTCTTGACAGAGTGAAAAGATATGGCAATCATGATGTTTTGTAAATCACAGTTCTTAATGTTGGCGTTCATAAACTAGCTGTATTTTGAGACGTACCCTAAGATCGACGTTTATACAAATTAACCAAAATTTCGACGATGTGGCCTTGCCTAATGACCTGAATCATTGAGCCGAAGAACTGTAATCCCCACTGAATGAATACCAGCATGAGCCTTGGAAACTGTGACCAAGCGCGTCTGATATGCTTGACAGACAGTGTGTTGTTTCAGTATATCATGCCGAGCGATAAAAATCCATGCGAGATTCTTACGGGTAGGCAGCCGTGCTTGAGACAAGGAGACAGGTTCTTCCAGACCAATGATTCTTCAGTACAGTCACTCACTGAGGCCAGCAAGATCGGCGGTTCTTTCTGTAGCCATGAGGAATTGGTCGAGGCGTTTCCCGAGGGCAAGTCGTGCATGAATGGAGATTCAAGAAAACAGCCTACGGAGACTCACCTTTCCTCTTTGGGTTGTGGAGATGGCTTCAGCCAGGAATTGCATGAGGACGGCTAAGAATCGACATTTGCATCAGGTTGAGAAGGCAAAGCAGTACAGTGTTTGCGCATCAGAATCCAGGCGTCGAAGGGCCTTGGCTCAAAACCTCACACTGTGCTTTCACAAGAGGGAAGACACAGGCCAAGAGCGGCATGCGAAATTACCGTAAATAATGACATATCCGACGAGAGCCTTGAACACCAAGAACTGTTAGTGAGCTTCTCAGGTACATCTTGGTTCAGCCTGAATCAAGGAGCCGATCTCCCTTGGATTTAAACGCGTGGCTGGGAGAGGCATCCGCGAACCAGTTCCTGTGACGCGACGCGTATCCTGTCCCCAACGGCGATCATGGCAGAACTGGCGTGCTCTGAACGGTGAGTACCGTTACAGACGTTATACTCCGAGCCGAGTCCGAACACGAAGCATATGCTGATAGTCAGTCCCCCGTGCACGCCTGGAAGTACTTCCCAGCGCGTCAACTGCTCCCCACAGTGGCTGGTATCAGCACAGATCCATCTCGGTGTGCTCTCCCGCCAAACATAAACAAGAGGCGGGGGGAAAAAAGCAACCTGGCTGAGAAAAAGCAAAGTTACACAGCAGTAGCTTGGTGCACAAGCCACCAACAGTTGGGGAGTCTGTGACTGCCCACTTCTAGCTGACGTTAGATTTCCCATTCATCTCGTCATTTTACGAAGGTGGTTAATGGTGTTGTGGATTGACTCTGGATTTGCTCGTGATGAAGTCTAAGATAAGGTTCGGGCCGTAGATCTTGATGCGGCGTAGTCAGGCACCGATCGATCTCAGTGGGGCGAAAAAAGTCAATCTGGCCAAGCTGATCTTGGCTTGAATTCTGTGATGCAAAGTTATAGAGGTCCATTGCTTGCATCAATCTTGCACTGGTTGTTAATTACCAAGTGCTCTGCCCTGTCTTCTATGAAGGCCGGTTCATGCGTGATCCCCTGACATGGCATGGTAAGTCGCTCGGAGCAAGGCCTTGGGGAATTGAGCGCAAAATGAAGTCTCGTGAAGTTAATAACGCGCCCGTCGCGTATCGACAATACCATCTTTTGTGCCATATCCTATGATATTTATTTGCACTGGTTGTCAACCAGCTACTCTGTCTTCCTCCGGCTCTTAATTCAGCCAAGTCTCGTGTTCAACCGTCACCTCACGTACGACGATCAAGCATCCTCTTATCATCATACCAGAGACAGCTCTCGATGTGGTTTACCAGGCCCCCGATGAAGAGAAACAGGCATCATTATTATCGCGGAGCAAGTGGAATTCCATCTTCATCCCACAAATATTGGCTTGCTAACTTTGTTTGTCGGCTCCCATTGACCTTGCGCAACTAGCCAGAAGATGTCCCTTGGGAAGGCCAGCGAAAGCCATGTCTTTCCGATCGCTCCCCTTTGATTCACAATCGTTGTACGCCGTTGCCCTGACGAACAAGCTCCGTCTTTCAGTGGATGCGCCTTGACCTGAGGCTTGCTTCACGGCGGTAGTGTTGTCGTGAGGAGTCCATCAAGAAGGCCCTCGCTGTGCAGTGTCGACGATGGGGATGTACATTATGCGGGCATCCTCAATAGTCCCGGGTCAAAGGCTAGCATCATCGACAGCAGCGGCGAGGACTTTGGCGTCAATGATTGATGGCTTGTTTTACATCGTATACCGTGGAGTCTCGACAGGTGCAGGCTGGTCAGGCTGCAGCTCATGGCCATATTATTGCAGATAAAAGAGCCGTAGATAGGACCAAGATATAATATGCGTATCGGAAATGCATTTGTCGTTGGGAGCGCTCACGTCACGAGTGGAAGTGATCGTATCGCGGTTTCGCATTTCGGTTCCCTCCCGGGCGAGATGCAGGCGTAGGGAATACAGACCCTCCGACAGTGCTGGACATCGATCGTGATAACGCCGAAATGATAGCCCTTTCTCTCAAGAAGGCTCCGTTGTGAGAGAGAAACCGCACTTCGAGACATGTCCTGCGACCAAGGCGAGCTTCTCAATCGTAGAGCCTCGAATTGCGGCAGCTGGTCGTATCAGCGATGTGCAGTCGGTCAGTCGATGTACTCGGTCGCGGTATGAAGTCGCTGGTCCGTATCGAATAATTCTAAGGGTTCCTCTTCTTCATCGGTAATGGAGGCGTCAAGATGGCGAGAGCTACGAAAGCGCGGTCAAGTTTTGAGCCGATGATAGACACAAAAGAGACGACGGTAGGAAATTGAACGCGATACTGGAATGACAAAGCAAGTTCCGTCAACAACACAAGCTATAAAGTTCGCCAGCGAAAGAGCGCTTTTCAGTCCTACAATAGGCCATAAACAGCACTAAATTTACAGTAGGTTTAATGGTTGCTCGTTACATTCTGACGTAATTGCCCCTCGTAAAATTGCTCCAGGGCCAAAGCAGCAACGAGCGCACTGCCTACAGCAATCACGATATCTCTCTACCAAAGACATTATCGCATCGGCTTCTTCATTAAACAAGGCCGACAGATATAATATTCTCTTTTTAATAAGTCTTTAATCGTATACACTTCTGCTGCATATCATCTCCTCGTAAACATCTTGCCAGCTAATATCCTTCGCGTCGCCTACTCACCCGCTACAAACAACATCCGTCACTTTTCATTTCCTCAGCGTTTGAATCGCAAACACAATGTCGGGCGACTGCATTAGCACCACTGGAGCAATTTGCTGGAGAAGGGGAGGCGAAATGCTAAATTCCTTCTGCTGCTCCCGCGCGCGCTTCCTTGACCTTTCAGCTTCACCGTTTCATCCAGCCGCTGCTGCTCCATCTCACCAGCACCATCATTTTATTCCCTCATAATTGTTGCTCTGCGCCCAGTCGCTCTGACCATGGACTCCGGAAAACGGCCGCGTCAAGCGTACGTCGAGGACTGCGTCGAGGAGGACGACGATTCAGATTCCGACGTGCCTCTAAGAAAAACGCAAGCAAAGCGCCTGAAACGTTCTCATGAATTAGACCCAACTCATGTCGTGATTCCTCTCCCACGTCCGACTTCGCAACCAGCGCAGATAGCTCAAGACCACCGCGCGAACCAGGCAAGCCAGGCTTGGCAAACACTCGAGACTCTACCGCATCAGACTTCACAATCAGCGCAGGCAGCGCAAGACCAGCCCGCATCTCAACCGACCGTTACTGCGATACCGCCCAGGCAGACTCAACACCAAGACCGACAACGCGGACCCCGAGCCCCCGCCCCGTCAATCCGCTCTCTCCTCCCTGCGACAGCGGTTATCAACAGTGCAAGGCAGGCATCTCAGAGCTTTGCTGCGCTTCAAGAACCCTTCCGACCTCAGAGTCAACCTGCAGCTACTCCGACAGCAGAAGCACTGCCCATCGACGGTATCGACTTGAATCCTCCCGAGCCATGTTGGCCCCCAATGCCAGACATCAACAACATACCCCACGCCTTCTTATTCTATGCCGAAGAGATTCGCATCGTCGTTAACATGCTCTGCGGCACAGGGATCGATCGCCATCAATTCTTCGAACATCTCCGCCACGAAGACACTTCCTCACTCGCAAGGCCCATCTGGGCTACCCCAGAGATATCAGAACACAAAGAAATCGGGTTTCTCTGCGGTATGTCCACATTCCGCTATCGTCGCAACATCTAACCTGTCCCTCCAGCTTTCCCGGACCAACACCACTCAATAGCAATGTGCGAACAATCCCACGATTGCGAGTTTCTTTACGTTGCCTACCGCGCCAAATTCAGGAGCAGCCTCCGCGTGGACGCGACGTTCTACTGCGTGACGCGCGAGGGCTATTCAGGTCGGCACTCGATGCTCTCTGTCTGTCGGCACCGGTACAGAGATCCGGACTATGTTCACAGGGCTGGACACGAGGTGCTCCAGAAGGCACGTCATTGCGTGCGGGAGTTTTGCTTGCGGCTTGCGGCGTGGGTGTTGAAAGATGCGGTTTTTCGGGGGACGGATACGATGGACAGGCAGGCGCTGTTTCGGCTGTTTGAGGATGCGTTGGCGGGTTGAAGTGAAGGCGTAGGGATTGTTTTGGGAGGGCGAGAGATGACTGTGATGGAGGAGGATTAAGATGAAGGCATCAGGGTTGAAGGTGTGGTGGTTGATGCTCATCGATCACTTGCTTTGAAAAAGAACGACTGGTACGATGATGGCCATTACTCTTGCTTTGGTCTCTAGTATGGTTCGATGGTATTGACACATGGTAGCTATCTGGAGATGAACATCCATAAGAGAGGAAAGCTTATTAGACCACAGAGCTTTGGTGAGAAGAGACGAAGACGCAGCCAAGCCATCGGATGCAGAGACATTTACGCCCGACGAGCAAGTTGCAATCATCACATTGGAGCGAGAATTACGCAGGATTAAGATATAGCACGTCCACTAGATAGGGAGAGAGTTGTCGCACAAACAACAAGCCGAAAGAGGACATTGCCCCCCCTAAGGAATGTTAAACCTTTGGATCCTGAAGGCCAGTAATAGGGAAAGCCGATGTTATCTTTGTGGCCTATCACGCCGCTCCCAACTGCAGTACCGCTTATTAAACCTACAGCAAGTCCCCCACCTCCACGAAAAGGAATTTGGCGGTGCATATAATTCAAACAGGATCTTAGTCGCACGTTGAAAAACAATGTCTACGTCTGTTAGCACAGATATAGCCATAGCCAACCGGACAACCCATCATACCGTCTATACAGATCAACAACCATGTATTCCACGGGCGTAACCTCTTGCTCCTCATCACGATCTAGATAGTTTCAGCCGTCTGCCTTTCTGATGTAGTGTTTGTATCTAGAAAAACGATAAATTCCCTGAAACACAATTTCTAATGCCTCTAATCACGAAGATTTAAGCAAGGGCCACAGGACTTAGCCCGTTCATTTGAATTTACCATAATTGTCTTGCGTCGACTTCCCTTACCCGATTCTCGCCCGATACTACTCGTGGATCTGACCTAACGGATATAATTGGTCAAGTGATACCCAATCACGTTAATCACGTTCAATATTGGCTATGCAATCAAGCGGCAAGGCATTATGTCTCAGCGTAGAGGTGCGGGGTCTGGCTCATTTAATTGCTGCCTAAGTGCAGCCGCCTCGTGTCAGCCATGGCGACTTGAATTGCGAACGCGAGGTTGACCTCATTGTTGGCATTTGGCCTATATGGCCTAACTTAAGTTAACTCGGGTTATTTTGACTACAGAAGAAAATTGCTCGACTGGCAAAGGCATTGCCATTGTTGAAAAATGCGCCTTGGACACAATACTCTTGCCCTGTGCATAATGATGGTGGCGAAGTAAGATGTACTTCGATTCAGCCTCACTTTGCATCCGCGTAAGGCTCCCGCGTCGACACCCAACCCCCAACGGAGCTTTATATAATAAGCTTAGGGATAAGCCCTGCAAACTTTGTACATTCTTCAATAGCACACGATTGCCATGATCAAGGTGATACCATACACCCTTATTATTGCCAATGGCGGATCCTACAACTTTAGCCACAATCGCTTTCGCAGGCAATATCCTACAATTCATAGACTGGGTCGCGCACGTGGTCAATGTCGGAAACCAAATTCGCAGAAATGGTATGACAGAATTTGACATGACACTGGACGCCACCACGCGAATTCTGAAGCATCAGATCCTGAGAATCACCCCCCCTGACGAGGTGGCTACATGCCATACTTTAGCGGATCAAGTAGGTAGCTTCTGTGAACCTTGGTGAACAGCGACTGACATTAACATAGCAATTAACAGACATTGCTACAAAATGCTAGAACCTAGGGAACGAACTCTTGGCGTTCATAGCAAGCTTGCCTTCTTCTTCCTCTACCCTCTTGTGGTTGCTCCATCGTTTTGCTGAAAGCCACTTGAGACCGTGTCGAATAATAGATTACAGGTAGCTTAAGCCTCGGCTGCGAGCATCTTGCATGTGAACTCGACGTGGTGCTTCTTGTTGAGTTCTTTGGACAATTACGTTGGGGGCGCTCGCGGTAGACCCTCCTCTAGGAAATTAGAGATCTTGAGAGGTGTCAGTAGATATTTAATCACCCTAAGTGGTGATACAGAATGTGTGTAGTGCCAAGGGTCATGAGTCAATTCTATCAGAGAACTGAGCAAAAGAATGCGCTTGGTGTGATGCGCGGCGCGCGGCAAAAATCAAGGACGTTGTCATATTTGATGATGAGCGACAAGTGATGAAAGGCGTAGCTACTATAGTCAGACTGGCAGTCTGCTTCATTTACGCTGAAAGGTTATGACTTACACCTATCACCTAGCAGACCCTGTTCCAACTGGGCGGGCAAGGCCCCTTGATTTGGGATCGAATGTGAGTGTCGCTGGTCTATCACAACTCCGGGAACATGATGTTAGGCGTCATCCCGAATCGCCTTGTCTATTATGCCAATCTTTCACGATTATCTGGCGATTGCCAACATGAATGGCTCTCGAGACATTGCTAACTTCTTTCGTGAACTGTAGCTTCTGTCTTGTGATTTATGTCCCCCATTTGAAACCGAGCTGCCACAACCTTCCTTCACTCCTAGGTACAAGTCTGAGACACAGTACGTCCCCTATCCCCCTAGCCATAACGTACTCGAAACAACGGGGAGATATGGATCCATAAGCAAAGGGCTTCCTGGTATATGGTGGTATTGCCAGCTGTGTCGTCCTTACCATAGGTGGTTGTCGGCTGAGCATTTCACAGGCCACTAGACTGCATGAGTCTGGGACCGAACAACCCAATACTCTCCGGCAACTCCCTGAATCACTGCATAAGTACCCCAATGCTCAGACTTAAAGGGGTAAGAATGTGGAGCAATTGAATGGGATAGGGCTTTCTAAACCTGCCGACGCTGAGCACTAGATAAATCACCCCAAGCTTGAAATGATGTGCCCACCCTGGACTTCTTTATGTCTGGAACACACTTATTTCATAACGGATTTTCGGACCTTTTCACTAACACTCTTCCTCGATCATACATATCATTTACTTTGCCTACTATTAAACTTATCAGTAGTAGTGCTGAGAATCTAGAGAACTTTCTCTTTATGGTTTTCAAGGACTATCCGAAAGGGAAGAGGTATTGAGGATAAGGCCTTTCTAATGTTATTTAATGATATCATCATGTGAGGTAATCTTCGCTTCGAAAAGATGGCCGAGGACGTCTAGACCGTCGCGGCACTCGACAGCTGAAGCCTGCTTGGGATTTGAGCTCAGACGAAAGATCACCCACCATAGGATAGGCCGAACTCACCCATGCGGTCTGAAGTTAGTCGCCACGGGAAGCATCAAAATGGGTAACCATGCACCTCATCCTTGCGAGCTCCGGTCCAAGCAATGATTCGACTTTGGATGCTCTAGTAACAATGCCACATTACTTTAAAACCAACCGCCGTTAAGTGGCTTCTATACACAGAGCCAAAGTCAATTCTTTATCAAGCTTAGAGCGTTCCAATCTTTCAAATATGAGATACTTTCCCTCTCTCTGGATGAAAGCGATTTTTCATCTCTGTTCGGAATCTTTAAAGGTGCTTTACAGCAGCTCAGGTCTAAGAACGCGATACTTCTAGAGAGTACAGGATGCTATCATCAATACTTCTGGAGAGTTGAGGAGTGTACCACCTCTGATTTGGTCCCTAAAGGACTTCGAGATATTAGACGTCAGTGCAGGTCACATGCAACAGTGAATCATTAGATTCTGTACACTCACTCTCGTACAGGAGTCAAAGCGGCCCATGCGTGATTATGTCAACTCGAACGGACCAGTCGCAACACGGACCAGTCACACGAACTTCCCCCAGACCACAGCATTTCAAGCCAATACGATGTCGGGTAGCAGCGATGTCTACTGTATGATAAAGCTTGTTGAGTTTGATAGTCACTGCTCAGATAAGTTGATGAGGTTGCTTCCAGCCAGGACGATCCGGTGAGTATATCTACAAGGTCAGCGAAGTACAACCAAAAGACGCGAAGTCGGTGGTAACCACATTGGGAGCCAATTCAAATGGACCGCTGGGCACCTGCTACGTCTCATGAACCTTCTCTGCCCACGGCCTTGTAAAACTGCAATGTTGGCCTACAGTTTGTACTCTTCGACGTCTTGGTCACATCTCCACCGAGTATTTTGGCCGAGGCTCAAAGTGGCCTTTTTGGTCATTCGCCTCGGCCCAGGTCCCTGCTGTGAACATAACAGCCACCCCAGTCTACTCTGGTGGACACTCGCGCAGTTGAGTTGGAAGCTTCCCCAGTTCCGGGGTAATACTATGTCAATCCAGGAAAGACGGAATATGGGCATCAAGATCGGTGCCTTAATCAAATATAATGACTCAAACTGGCAATCTATAAAAACAGGTCACATGGACTCCGTGTGTATGCTGCTGCAAAGACAACCGGTGGCGTGGTCTTAGTAGTCCGAGGATCCCGATCGCTGCTCGGAATCAGCAACTTGCCTGTCTTTTCTCATCACAGGGGAAAAAATTAAACTCAGCAACATCTAAAAGTATATATAAAGGAAGATCAGAGAGCCTATTATCTTGAAGCAACTTACTTCTTTATACGCATTCAAGCAGCTTCACTCTCCACTGAGTAAACATCTTTTCACCCGCCTGAAACTCACTTCATCCCCGTGGAAGTACAGTGGCATATGCTTTTGATGAACCCTCATTAACCCAGGTACGTTAATGACCTCGGGCATGGGCATATCTACGGCTATCGCTGTTATATTAGCTTATCGACAAAGCTTTCTCCCGCCCAATTATTCTAATGTCTCTCTCATCTAGCTCTAGAATTGTATAGGACGTTGTGTTCCTTAGGCAAACAACTTCTTGCCACCTCCGAGACGAAGGAATGCTCGTGTTCCAGTGCGCTTCAACGGCGACACGCCGTCGCCCCTTGCAATTCAATACTAGAAATGGAAACCTTGCAGCTCATGAAAGTGTAGGAGGTAGCCGACTTGCCTTCCATCAACTCTGTGACCCAGATTTCATTAAGCAAGCTATCTACAACACGCTTACCAGGTGCCAGAACCTGACATTCCAGCTTCACCCCTACGTGCAATGAGGAAACTATCACGCAGGCTACCGACGTCCCGATCAAAAGCGGCCTTCGAATGCCATTGCATGTGAAGATATACTTAAACATAACTACTGCAGGTAGTTTTGTCAACACGGTCGCTGTTGATATTGAGGGCTTGGTGCAGGAAGGCTGGATCTGTGAATCTTCTTATGTCCTCTTCGTGTGACAAACAACCAGTGCCGTACATCTGAATGATAGATGATGGTACTGTAGACTAATATGTTGTCCCAAAAACCACGTTCTGATAAGATGTTATTATGCAGAAGCTCAAGGGGAAGTTTGCTGAAATTTATTACAGAGGGATAAATAACTTAGTCTTTATTTAATGTAAAAGACTTCTTCCCTTGTTACATACTACAGGCCTCCGTCTCATAAATTTTCATTGTCGCTCTGCTTTAATAAAACCGTAGACCTCGATATATATTTTTGGGCTCTGCCTGTGAGCTGATTATAATGTACTATCAGTATCTAACATGTGTGCTTGAGTGCGAACATTAAGTAGGAATACATTTATAGAGGGCTCTTATGGTTTAATTACTGACCAGTGTTCCCGGATTAACTGCCAGAAGCTGAGAGATGAAAGTTGTTTAGTCCTGTAAAATAAATGATCAGATTGCTATTATTAAATGATATGCGGTTCTTTGAGATAGCTACCCTAGAGAGTTGCTTGACTGAGATTCAATTCACCTCTGCCTCGAAAAAAAAAACCGAGCGCCAAATGGCGGAGCTCGGCGTTAGAGTTTATCCGACCCAGTAGGATCCTTGTGGGGCCTTGGTGGCATGGCGCAAACCCTTCGGGTTTATGCCAAAGCTAAATATCATGGGTTCGAAACCCATTAAAGCCAAACCTCGGGCGGGGGAAACAAGTGCAAAGCCCTCTATCAAGCAAAGAATTAGTTACTCAGGGGTTTTCGCTTGTGTTTAGCTATTTTATTATTTCTTTTTGGCCCAGCAGAAGTCTTGAACCTGAAATTATTCTCTTTTTGGACTAATTCACTTACTCACAGTCTCCCCCACATATTACGGTCGATTATTAGGCGAGCTCTGGTCTCAGTCTGGAAAAGCGCAGAACGCAAACTCGAAATTTTAGTTGGGACAGACGAATGATTTATATAAGTGTACGGATGTTATGATGCTAACAGAGCTCATATAAGGTTTATTTATTACACTGAAGCTCAAGGTTTCAAATGAAGAAACAACTAGGTCCGGTAACCATTACAATTATCAGAGATAGTAAAGACAACTTTCAGCCTTGAAAAGCTGAGATTTATGGGAGTTGCCTATCACGGGTATCTGCAATATGCACATCGTCTGCACTCGAGCATCTGACAGGAGTGTAAGATCACGCGGCTGCTATAAAATCAATAGAAATATCACGAACAGTCCAATCTTACCCTTGCTGAGGTTTCTCTTACCGTTTATAATGCTGAGTCTCAGAAATACCATGATTTTAAGACCCAGGAGTTTTATTAGCCCCGGTCTAGTGCCATTAAATTAAGTCATAAAGCGGAATTAATCACTTACTTACAGGTGATAATAAGGAAGATAGTGAGAGTCTCGAGGAGCTGGTAATGGCGCTCATTATGGGCCGCAATCGGAAGCTCAGCGGTACAGTAGCCTCAAACGCTATCAGAGCCAGTACCATCCTGCCAAAGGGACCCACGAGGCGTGGCTAGTATCTTGAGTCAATACGGTCACTAGGAACGGGCCTGCTTGATCCTGCCGCTGCCGCTAGTTAGCCTTGTCTCCTGGCCTGTGCACTAATATTGATGCTCCTTGCACTTTGACAGTTCTAGAAAAACCCTGATCCATGGCTGTATCCCCGTTGTGAATTGGCTGTCACCTAACATTAGCATCTCGCTCGAAACCCCTGCGTCATGCAGACGCGTGTTCGAGCCTGGAGAGAATTGATAGGTAAACCCCTCACCTGGCTACAACAGACACGTGCAGCAAGTGCCAAACCTGTTCAAAGAGCGGTATACCTGTATGTCTCAGCCTCTACAACTTGATGTCGACCCCTGGAGATTCAGGAGAGTCATTGTATAATGAAGTTGTGGAGTATGCTTTAAGCAACGGTTACAGTTAAAGATAACCCGATTGGAGAGATGGACGTGCACAAGGATCTGCTGAAAGTTTTGCGGGTTCTAGGGTCAACCTGCCGCCGGTAAGATTGGCGTGCGTACCTTGCTCGATAGCGTCTCACTCAGCAGTCTGGCCAATGGGTCAAGGATACGGTGACAAGAGAACCAAAAAATGTCAACAGCCAGCCGTTGTTCTATTGTTCTTCGAAAAGCCAAGCTACAATAGGTAATATTAAAAAAAAGCAAAGACAATGAGATTTGTTATTAATATCGGAGGGACCTTGACCGAGGCAGCTTAAGCAATCGCTGAGTTAGACCGACATCAGTCACACTGTTTCAACTCCGGCTTTATAATATCATTCTTCCTGTAGCCTTGAGCGCTTGGCTTCAGGAAATTCCGTCTTTAATACTCACCCTCCTCAATCCCAGCTGCGAGCCCATCACCATGAACCCTGGGCCTATAATGTGCCAGTGTCTGAACTGTAACGTCGAGGCCAACCACTGGACATCTTGCACATGCCCTTACCCATCACCCCCTGATGAATCCTCTTCAACACATGCGTCCCCTAACTCTGTATCTTACGACGATCAGGAGCCCACAACATCCTCTCCTGCCGCATTTGAACCTCATCAAAGTACCAGTGCCCCCGACCAGGCAGTCAGCTTCTGTTGCGGGGAATGGTCAAACCACTATGACGGCCTCCATCGACAAATGGATTATGCATCACTCAACCTGCTGATCGATTCCGAACCTCAGGATACTCAGCCGGGAGATCATACCCCCGCTCTAACATCGGGCCAATCTTCAAAGTCCGCATCCCCCTCGCGAACTGACGACCGTCTTGTGACCAAAGATACCAAGGGCATAAGAAGCGCAGCGGAAGAATTGGAGGATCTACGTCTTGCAGATAGATTCCTTGTCGAATGCAGGCTGAAAGACATGAAATGGAAAACTATTCACAATGAATACAATGAGACTTGGGAAGCCAAAAGCGAGGGTGCTTTGAGGGCGCAGATGAGCAGAATCAAGGATAAGAACCCTGCGATCAGGGCCCTTCTCGAGTAAAAGATCTGGCAAAGTTCCCAGGCTGTCTTGATAGCGTAACAATATGGATATTGGACAAATGGGCTTTCTTTACTGGTTATATGTCGATAGAAACCGCCTCTAGTAATTATAATTCGCTGTTTGTGTAAAAACGTGTGTTTTGTTTGTTGATCCACTGTGACATCAACTTGTAACTCAAATGAAAGGCTCCCGTGGAACAAAAAACAACAGATAACCGCTCGAGACTTCTCAAACAAGAACATGCACCTTAGACCTTCGACTTACCACATTATTACCATGTGACTTGATCTAATCTTTACTATACAAAGGGGTGCAGCACGAGCAACTCCTTCTTGCGATCAAATGGAAACAAGCGTGAATGGAAACAAAGAATACGCGACAGGACAAGGTTCTCCGAGATGATTTAGCCTGTTTCGCCTCGTCGATTTAAAAACGCGTCTCGGTACGCCATTACTCAGCTCTCCGCGTATCCACATCTTAAGATTGTGCGTACCACCGGGAGGTTTTATTGGCTCGGACGTCCGGTAAACGACACGCGTAACCGGTGTTAGGCTACGGATTTGGTCGCGGATTCTTGCTGTTGCATCGGGGAATCATCCGAAAGGCAAGCGGAGAAAATCAGGTGGGACCAGAGCGGAGGAGGTTCCTGGTGTGGGCTTTGGAAATTGATGGGGTAGAGCTGTAAGCGCTGACTGGCTTGCTTCCTGAGCCACTGATCTCAAAGGAACTTTGCTGGCACCCCATTCTGTGAAGCGTCTCGTCAGCGGTCTCGCTGAGCGTGCTGTCAATCTAGTTCACTCTGCCCCTGTGCAGTGATTGAATTGGATCGATAACCTGAGCTCCAGACAGATCCAGGACGAATGTTGTAAGACAATGGCCAGAACCATGCGCCCGACTTGTAGGACCTGAACGAATACGGTATACTGCTCGATACAGCGTGTAAACAGTCTTTGCTACGTAAAAGCTATCGAAGATTTGACAGGGCAGATCCAGAGATTACATGGCATGCAGGGGTAACACACCAACGGGCGAAAACGTGAGCCCGGTAGATATGACGGAGCCTTAGGGGAAAAACACATGTTCGAATGCGTGGAGAGGGCGAGGGTCGGAGACACCTCCTGCAGACGACAGGGCGGTATCTGCACACGCCCATATGATGTTGTCTCAAGCAAGGCCGTTGTTGTCTCCGTGCCGTGGACCGGGGACCAGGTAGCTGACCGAAACGAACGCTTGCTGAAGCCGGTGAAGACAGCTGAGATCTGCTGCGGGTCGATCTTGACTGTCACTTCATGGCTAGTGTGGAAGGCCTCAATCACAAAACGCGCGAGTTCTGTGGGCTAAGTTTGTTCTACCCCTGGCTTGTACAGATCGATGAGTGACAATGGCAGACAGCGTGAGCGGCACATCACCAAGAGTCCTTGTCCTGGTAAACTTACGATTGAGCTGATGACGGGGCGCCTGCCCGTGGCCCCGACAAAGCGTCAAGGCCCCACGAAGGGGGGGTTGGCCAAGGTGTAGGACGAGAACTAACTTTCACCCCAGGCCAGAAACAGGTTTTTCACAAGGTCAGCTCTCAGGTCCCCAGCCTCATTTTGCTCCCCTCGCCAAACACAGTAGATTGATCAGACGGTTGGAGGGATGGGGCATCAAGTCGACACATTCACCAAACCACACGTGGCTTGCTTCACGGACGCGTTGACTTTGCAGTGTTGTGCACAAACAGCGGCCGAAATGGTTGGTGAGAAAGACACGAGCATCTGACCAAGGCCAGCAACATTACAACGAGCTTGCTTCTCTGTAGTAGGGGCGCTTCATGTCTGCTGAGACCTCGAGGCAGGCCGGCCTCGGGGTGTCAAAATACTTCTGACGCGGGAATCCGCATTCACCGTACAAAGACAGGCCTTCTTCACGTCAGACGTTTTCTGACACCCCCTAGGGCAGTAGCGCAATGGTAGCCTAACTAAGAAAGATCATCCATCACCTCTTATCTTCTCCGCAGCTGACCTCCCACAAGCCTACGATACTGCTTAGATCAACAAATGCCCCAGCTTCCATTGGTGCGAAGACCACGCCAAAGTTTCATGACTCAGACTCGCGATGCACACTTATTGCCGCCACCAACAGAGGTACTTGCTGAATTTCCGGCATGGCTCCATGTGTACTTGCTTCTCAGCCTGGTAGAAGCTTCGAGACACTTGTAATTCGACCGAGGCGACCGGACGCGTTCGGCATTGTTGTTTACGCAGCAATTGCAGGTTGGCCTGCTCAAAAGGGGAGACAATGGGAGTGACAGTTCGCACAGACCTGTGTGGAGCGTTACGCGCTGATTTCGCGGAGAAGGGTACAGTTCATGTTGAGAGTTTGGGCTATTGCCCCTTTTGTTCGTAATCTAGACAGAAACGGCGGTTGTGACTGGAGATGATGTAAAAAAAAAAAAAAGACTTCTGTAGATGAACTCAAAAAGCCGACCGAGAAGAGTAAAAGCTTGGGGGCCAATTATAGAGCGTGATGGAGGGTGTTGAGACGGTTGCAGCCTGGAATCATGACGCGCTTGCATTCCAGTGACATCGGCCAGGTCCGTCTAGCGCTTCAGTTACTGGTGACTGCCCCTCCCGCCCTTGACTGTCTCCTCCAGCAGCTGAGGAACACTTGCAACCTGGGATTGAATCGCCTTTCTCGAATTCATCAGTAAATGCAGATGAAAAATCGCTGTTCAGACTGGTCTAGATAGAGATCAATCTGGCGCATAGGGGGCGCGTGTCACTCTACAGTCTGTAAGTACGCGGACCTCAATTGAATAAGCTTACATGTATTAACTGCCTCAGGCTCCTGAGAAATGCCCTGGTTCGATCTCAATATGCGATTGCTGTCGCAAGTCTCGGATCCGACTCTTTCGATATGTTGTGTCTGATGCGGGACACACTACGCCGCCGATGAACACTCCGTCCTTGAAGCCTTCCGCCCATCTCCGTCAATACATGGTTGATGTCAAACAGACGACGCGAATCTATCATCGTGAACGATACCGTGGACGGCTGCGTCACCTTTGACATAGGCTTCACCGTCAAGTCGCCTCGTCGTCGATGCCACACCGAGTACACCAACTGCGCCGACTCGAACTCATCATCCTACGATGGTCAGTTGCGACCATGCTATTGCTTCATCTCATCTTGGAGCAAGGGGAATGACGATTGAGGGACAAGAGCTTGTCAGCGCTGCCTGCCGACAAACCTCACTGGTGATCAATGCCTTTCTCTCGCTCATCGCAAGACCCTGCTTCAAGTCCGAATCTCCTACCGCCACACCTCTCTCCACTTGATGGGATTACCAAGTCAGGTCGTCAGTCATGACTCTTGGTATCGCCCAAGAATAGGCTACGAGACGTCGCCTTTGCGTTACCATTCGGATTGGCCACACGAGCTTGACGATGCCCTTGGATGCGAGGTCTGAAGGCTTGATCAAGCCGAGGGGGTAGCCCTATGATTGATGACTTGGACCAGCAGAGGCCATCGTAAGATGTTTACTGACTTTTGCAGCACCGCGACTCAAGTTTAACCCTTCCGGTAATCAATAGCCTTCATGCGATGATGCTCTCCAGTTCCAAACCAAGAAGGCGACGTCAAACACCGTCAAGCATCCGAGACTGCTTGCCTTCCGCAGCCAAACACTGAATCTATCTGCGCTTCGGACGACCCTGTTCCATGACATAAGCGTTCAAGTTCCTTCTCGAAGGATGAAAACTTTCGATCCTAGTCGTTACCTGCACTGAGAGCCTCGCCGGTAACTTAGTGACGTCCATTTGACGAAGATTCTGCGACATCTCACTGCGTACTTGCCTTGAAGGCAGTGGGCCAAGCCAGTCCGATCGAATCATTGTCCCCCTCCCAGCACCTCAAGTTGCATTTGTATCCACTACGTCAGACCAAAAGCACATCAAGCCTCCTCCATTCCTCCCATTGCGTTGAGAGAGTTGTGCCAAAAGCTGCCATGGGAAGTAAGCAAGGTCTTCTCAGACTGTAGCTTGGATAAACAGGTGAAATGTATATCTCGCCAATGCTCTTGAGGGTAGAAGCTTCTAGAGCCATTGGGCCAGAATAGTAGACAACCAGGCAAGCTAGAGGGTTGCCATCAATTCCGTGTTCTCAGGCCTAACGCTGTTGAGGTTTCGTTCCCGTCGTAGTTACAAGATCATTGTCTGGATAACAGGCTGGAGCCCATGAAAAAGTACAAAATTGCCATTGGCGTCATTAGGGCTAGAATGACCGCACTCCCAGCAACATCCTAGAACAGAGTTGGTCACCAGTGAGAAGGTTATTATTATAGTATGCAGAGTTGGCATCTAATGTCACGTGCGATGGTACGTTGGTTACACAATAGTTTACTGCGATATGTGGCATATAGATATTCAAGTTGGGTTTAACTCCCAGGCTCAGATTCCTCCGGATCTGTCATATATTCCTGTCTAAAATATTATGTATTAAACGGGACTGTACCTATCGTGGATTCTTGCGATCATCGCCTTGAACTTGTTTGGCGACGAAACAGCGATCAAACATGGTGGGCCGGTTGACAACCGACGATCCTGACAACTACTTGTTCAAGATCTCAAGACAGAGAAAAGAGCCTTGGCATACGCCGGTAATGGAGGAATCACACGGTCGGCTAAAAAGGTTGGTTCGTTGTGATCTATGGCAAGGTGGCATTGTCTATACGATCATGAAGATCGAGATTAAGAGAACAACCAAGTCACTGGACGTCAGTGAATCTGCGGTAGGGCCTTTTGTCCTCGGGGTCGATTTGGAGGCGTCCTCTCACAAAGCTGAGCGAAGCAGTTCGGCGATGGTGGCGAAGGCGGGTTGCCGATAAACACAGGGTGATGACGGTATTTCCTGTTAGGAAGAGAGTGAGGCTACAACAGGCTATGTCTTCAAATGTTTCTGCTGAAGATAAGTTATGGAGGTAATGTGAGGAAAGAAAACTCAATACTACAAGTTACTACACAAGGCATATTGGATTGAAGGTAAAAGAAAAGCGTTCTCATGGTGCTGTATGCTATTAGGGCGCCTACCTCTACACATTTCTCTTCAATAAACACAGTTCACATCGATTCGTCTAGAAGACCGACTAGAATGTGACCGCTCACAGAATCATAGAATTGAAGTCCATGTGTGTCTTACTCATGTCATATCACAGTGGTTCATATAAAGAAGAAATCCGCTATTAGAGAACGTTAATCTCTTTATGCCAAGACTAGATGCTGGATCTATTCAACGCAAATCTGTAGAGTCTGGGTCATACTACCTATCACATCGCCAGCAGCTTTTGGAAAGGTCTTTCAAAATTCTTGAGGGGCCTTGTAAGTAGTGGAGGTCGGTATCTGGAATTTCAAGCCGAAATACAGGTCTACGACATGCCACCCGGCTATCACGCTCGGTTACCTTTAAGGGGGTTGTTCGATGGTCCCCAATGACGATGTGTGGTGCAGGAAAGTCTAGGTCGCCAAAAAGTGAGCGCCGTATCTGACTGTTCCCTCCATCGCATCCTACAATGTAGTCGGCCTCAAAGCACTTGACATCGTCCTCGACATCGACGTCTACCCACGCCTTGTCATCCGTCTGGCCAATTTGAGGAAGGACCCTGTGCTTGAATAGAGCCTCAACCCCAGTAGAGACTGCCTCATCGTATAAAATTTCGCAAACACGGCCGAGAGGTAGAGCCACCATACGATGAACACTGGATTCAGGGATGGATGTCTGGTCGATGCCGACTACAGCGCGGCCATCTTTATATCGCCAGGTTACGCCACCGGGGTGGAATCCCTCGGCCTGAATCCGGTCCAATACGCCAGCGCGCTCAAGCTCATATTTGCCCGGTCCGCCATAGTGGCACGCCCTTGGTTGGCCGTCAAGCTGGTTGGCTGCCTCAAGGATCTGACTGATAATACCCCGTTTCTGTAGGAGAATACTCAGAATGAGACCTGAGGGTCCTGCACCAACAATAATAACCTGTTTGCAAGTCAGTTAATATCAGTGCCTCAATTATCCATGCTCATCGCTTCTATCCAAAGTCTGTCATTCCGCAGAACTACAGCTGATAGGCTATGTCGCACCTTCATTGTGGAGTTCTGAGCCAAGTAGGTAGTCCTTAAGATGTAGGATATATAATCGTGGGGACAGATACTAGAAGTCCAGGTGGGTTAATGGAAAAGAAAAGTGCCGTTCTTATCAAACTTGCTTCCTGCTGCAGTTGCTATATATGGGGTAAATGGACAAAGTGTTGTCTATGTACTAAACCTCTTTGCTCCATTAAGTTGCCATAGCTTCCACCATCCCTCCCGAGAAGGAAAAGGGTAATCCACTTTCAGGTTGCCTTGGGTTAGCTTGGCGTATCGACCCTTGTAACTTGAGATTAAATTGATTAACTGGGCATCATGCCTACCCTAAAGCTGGCTGTACTCGTCTTCATGCACGCATCGTAGAAGCATGATCAAGAAGCTGTCTATGAAAAACTGAAAACGGGGAAAGCCCTTTCTGTTCGATCGTGACTCGGTGCTTTTCTCTGTAAATGTGTAAATTGATTGGGCCTGGCTGAACTGAATCGGCAACGGCCTGGTACCATTTTGCCGCAAAATTGATGTGGAGGGAGTGGAGGGCCATCACTACCCTTTGGAAGTTCTTCCAGACGTGAAGCAAAGACTGCTCGAGGGCGGCTTGTCCCCGAAAGACATTGATCAGGTCATCCTCAGCCACATGCACTGGGATCACACTGGTACGCCTTCAGATTTCCCAGATGCCACGATTTCGGTCGGCTATGGGTCGCTGGCTTTGCTGGACGGACCACCAGATACTAGGAATGCACACAATAATTTCTCAAAGCACCTTTTTGACGGTCTCGAGACGAAAGAATTCCCAGATCCTAGTAGCCGGAAGGTCGTTGGGGGACTCAAAGCTTGGGATGTTACAGATCAAGGCTTCATATACGTCATGGATTCTCCCGGACACTTGGTTGGCCACATTTCCCTGCTCGTACGGCTGGGAGAGAAGAAATGGGTGCTGTTAATTGGAGACTGTTGCCACGACCGGCGGATACTGTCTGGCGCGCAGGCAATAGCGCAATGGGAGGATGGTGTTGGCGTCTTATGCTGCGTTCATGAAGATAGGGAGGCAGCTGGACAGACTCTAAAGGCTTTTAGGGTATGGGAAAATGCAGCGGCGGAGTGTGGGATTGACGTAGACATTACCTTTGCTCATGATATTGACTGGGCGCAACGCCATCTAGAGGCATTCCTTCCAGGTACATACTGTATGTGATTAGAACAATCAGAGTATAAGGCCAAATTTCAACACCAAACTCATTTCTTCCCATTTAAGCTAAATATAAGAAGAACAACTGTAGCGGATTATGCCCATCATCGTTTCCCGATTCCTAGTTGTACATAGATTCTAAAGAATTTCTCTTGACCTTGACGAACTTGGGCCAAGTATTTGTCAAGACCAGATATTTGATACTGGCCTCAGCATCATCAAAGACGCTGCCATCAAAATGTTCCGGGATATCTCCCCACCAAAGAGCACTACCATTCACTTCTCTTGATGTAGTGAAGATTCCATCTTCGGACCCGTGAGAAGACGCAGCAGAAGAGTTGAAGTTGGCTCGTGAGGTCATGATGAATGATTCGAAGGGCAAGGCCGGGTCTACCGCGCGCTTATCTCCATACAGAGTCCTGGCCGAATCCTCAAATATATTCTCAAGTTTTTTCAGGTCGTGGGAGGATAGGTTCACCTGGAATTCAGCGTCTCGAGTGCTAATGAAGGTGACGTAGATGCGTAGCGCGCTGTTGAATCGTTCATGGATAAGTGCGTGAATGGCGGAAGAATCCTCCTGATTGCTTGGACCTTGGAATGAGGCAGGAAGAGAAAACTTCCACTTGGCGACAGCTCGAAGGAAAGCAATATTCTCGCCTGAAAAGTCACGTAGGGCAGAAAACTGTTGAAGGGGCTCTGGGTTGCGTTCAAGCATACATTCAAGAGCCCCCATAGTAAATATGGTTTTAGAAGAACTAAAAGTATTCATAGATTCGCCCTTAGACCAAGCGATCAGCGATGGCCCTGTTGCTATCGTTAATCTAGTGGAAACAGATTTCGCACTACCACTAGCTATGGTCTTATTAGACTCCCACTGAGAGATGATATCGAGAGTTTCTTGCCGAAGAGATTGGTGACGAAGAACCTCCCGGCATGGAAGGAAGATAGTAAAGACCTCAATGATCATAATGGATAGGGCTATCCTGAGTCAAGTTAACATGATGCATCACGCGAACTGGGTTGTGCGTTGGCTTATACGTACCATTGAGGAGGAACGAAAACGTTATTAACGGGTGCCATGGCAGGGAGATAGAGAGCGATAAGCCACATTGGAGCCGCATGAAGATTAGCCAAGCAACATGCAATGGTTTGAACTCTCCATCCTTGAGTATCGCGGATGTTTCGAGACTTCCATAGAATAACAGGAGCGATAACCCAAGCCCAGACTAGTTGCCAAACAATAGAAGGCCACCTGAATATTTGTTAGCGGCTAGTATGCGAGAGGCTAGGTTCTTATTAAGATTAATGTACCATTCCCAACCTTTACGGGCCGCTGTCTTCCGTTGCGATTCTGTGCCAGTAACCTCTGTGCCGGAAATACCAAACGAGTCGTGAAATTTGCGCGAAACCAGGAACATAAAAATAGTTAAGAGCAACTGTATTATATTAGCCTTGCCTTTATAATCAGAGCTTATGGTTTCATACTTGGAATAGCATACCAAGGCCGACGAGGACTAGCATTCTCTTGGTATAGTTAAGATTGGAATAACGCCCGATTAAGCCCCGTTTTCGAACTCGTTCTGACTTTGGCCTAGCATCATTGCTGATAAATAAGTTCTTTTGAGATTTAGCGACATAGAGGAAGCGGCTATTAGAAGCGTGGAATAAAGCAATGCCAAACGGAAGCCAAATGCTCATGATCCAGAACTCAACGGCAGGCGGAAAGAGAAGCGCGACGACATAAACCCACTGAACGGCGAGCCAGTAGAGGTGGAGTAGAATAACAGAACCAAATGAAAGAAGAAGGCCGCGAATTCGAAGGATTGGCATATCACGTCGACTATAAAGGAATGCCATACCGGCAACCAAGAGGATAGTCCAAACTGACGAGAACGTGATCCAGAGGATGGCTATTCCTTCGAAACGGGCATGAGGCTTCTCGTCTCTCCGCATCCACCTCAAAGCCTTATCTGCAGAATTGAGGGCCATGGCTAGTTCTGAGGAAATCAACCTGTGCTGGATGGAGTGACTTTAAGACAGGAACTTTAGATAAGAATAGGGAGGTGTTTGTTATATTACAGTGAGTGTGTAAAAACAAACTTGATACTACCCAACAACCTCAGAATAACAGATATGGAAATCTTAAATACTTTTATGTGGTCAGGGATCCTGGGCGACTGGCGGCAATCAAGTGATTCTGGACACACATAATGCTCGTCCTACAAACGCCTTTAGAGAAGGAAAAGTGATGTCCAGAAAGTGACAGAAACCTTGCCTCCCCTAACCCCTAACACCTCCGCTTTCAGTTCCATGACTTGTCACATTTCCTTCCCTGTCACCCTGAGCTTAACTCATCTCAACAATACGACCTCAAGATGTCAACCGGCAATCATGAATCTACTAATACGTGTGTCAACTGCATAGAACTGCCGTGACCTAAGCCTCAACGCCCAATTCCACACGTACCGGATAATGATATTTGAGATAAGACGGCGGTGGTGGTGCTCAGACGCAAGTCTGCGACGAAAATCACACCAAAGGACTGAGCGGCGCTCAGTTACGTTTCAGTAGAATGAGTGTCAATCAATCAAAGGGCCAGAGACCCTATGCGGCTGAGTGAGCCACAGTTTAAAATCGTCATTCTGACAAGTAAACAAGGGAAACCTGCATATAAACGTCTGATGACCTAAGCCACGTTTTTCTCTATTTCCGGACTAAGGCATACGATTCCTGACGCTATGGTAATAATCGTGGCTTTTAGCGGGCTATTCCCTAAATGTCAAAGCTTAGTGCCCCAACTGAGGGGTTACGCTAACTTAGCACCTACGAGTGTGACAAACTTTTCAGCCTGGATAGTTAACTGAAATCTTTTCTATCAAGATTAGATCCTCTGACAAACCAAAGGATACTAGTCATAGGATGTCTTAATGGGTCTAAATTTGACAGCGAAGACTGGCCAGCGGAGACGTGCCTTGGAACATACACCAACATAGTTCTCAAGCCATACCACGTCGCAGGATGGTGAGACAGTGGCAACAAAGTTTCCCAGACGGTCTCCACGGATGCAAACCGCATCCAAAGCAAAATCCGCTTTGAGCTCGCGGCATACGCATGTGTCTTATTTCGGTATACACGCGCGTCGGCTTGTGTGAAGGACGAGGCTGGGGCTTGACAGGGGGGTCATGTACCGTTGATGTCACT
Source organism: Fusarium lyarnte (nom. inval.) (assembly GCA_014898885.1). Lineage (NCBI taxonomy): Eukaryota > Fungi > Ascomycota > Sordariomycetes > Hypocreales > Nectriaceae > Fusarium > Fusarium lyarnte (nom. inval.). The sequence goes on from JAAVUB010000165.1 coordinate 39,751, forward strand.
ATTGGAGTTTCAGTCAGCCACATCCAGAGCCAACAGTACCTTTCGCCAATCAAGCCGGAAAACGGAGGACAACATCCAAAAAGACCGTTATCAGCTGGTGAACTGGTCTCCCCTTTCAAGGGGAGCTGGAGCCTACTCCGAGCAGACCATGTGTGTGGCTTCCGGACTCGTGGGCTGACAGGCGGGAAAGCCATAGTGACACGTAACTAACATCACCCGCCATGAAGCCCGAAGTGGTTGCATTTGCTAAGAGCTTTATGATTCGCGAGCATGAACATGGCAGTTAAACATACTTAAAAATATTAAGGGAGTAAAAGAACTAAGGTTAACGTATGTAATAAGTGATTTTTTATAACACGCACTTGTATATAACACTAGCTTATTATATATGTTGTACTATTTCTCTCAACTGCGTAACGATTCCACTTAATGGTTCAAGCACTAACAAGATACAGTGGGATGCAAAAAGCATTCGTAGGTGTGTAAGTCGCTTTGATAGGCCCTAGCTTCTCCAGTTAGTAGCATAGCTCAGCTTCGGTACTTGATACTAGGTTATCCCTCTGATTTAGGTGTAATATTAGGTATTGAGGACCTGACAAGCTACCCCTGACCAGCCTCCGAGCATCAGACCTACCTGGACACCCGCGAATACTTTTTGCATCCCACTGTATCAATGTGACGGCTGTGTTTCGGAGTAAGTGAACTAACCCGTTCTGGGGGCTTATTTCAGTAGGATTGTTAATTGCGAGCTCTGAGCGCGACGAAAATATCATATTTCCTAACATGTATATAAATGCGCATTAGGCTTCATTCGCGTGGGAGTAAAACTATATTTAACCTCCGGGATCGGCACCGAGTCCATACTTAATACAATGGCATGGCTGCTGCCTATTAACTGCCAACCCGACGTTGGTAAGTAGCTCATCCTGGGTGGGAAGATCAACGTCATCTTCACTCGGACTTAGCTTCCTTGGGACTAAGATGATCGACACTCAGCTTTCATTGATCCACAGACTTCATAATAGCATTGAAGCCTGCTTGTTAGTTAAAGCCACATTTAATAAACTAAGGAGCTTTATCCTGAAGTTCTAGCCGGCGTAGCTAATTAGATGGTTGAACAGCTTTGACGTTATACTTATCGCAAATGTAGCTATACACGCCTATTAGAAATATTGTCAATGTTATAACATTTTTCATCGATATCGTAATCAAATAAAATTTGTCTTTATGGTTGGCTTATATAGCCTTTAGCTAATTAGTGCAACTGCAGACAAGGGTGGGGTGAGTCACAGAGGCTTGATAAAGGGCGCGCGCCTACAGGGATTCAAAATGACCAGTTTGTCAGTGTTGTCCCAATTATGTTTGTCGGCAGAGTGATTTTAGTGGTTGGCCTGACCGTAAGACACTGTGAATTGGCTTGCCATGCAGATGATACAATCAGGCATTTATAAGACCATTTAACAAATTAAAGATGTAGTGTTAGTGGTATTACTTCTCGACTACCAACAAACACTCAAATAAACAGAATTCAAGGCTCTAATTACTGGCCACTATGGCTACCTTATAAACCTCCTTTTCTTAGGCAGCAGGTAGTTCTTCTTTAATTCTCTGCGCTATAGCAGCTTGCTCAACAACAGCGAGACAGTTTAATCATTATATAATGCATTTAGCTAATAAAGATTTTCTATAAACAATATAGTAAAGACTTCTATAAGTATTAAGA
>JAAVUB010000166.1:0-27517 GCA_014898885.1 Fusarium lyarnte (nom. inval.)
TTATCTTAGAAGTTAATATTATATAAGGTTTATACTTTAATTAAGGAAGTAATATAGTAGAAGAAAATCACTGTCATATTAAGGTTAAAACGATATTATTAATTTCATACACTAATAGACCTTATTAGGTTCGTGCCCGTAACAGCGCTATAAGGCTTCTATAAGCTTCTGTACACACCACTGTAATTACTACAACAGCGGTTATAGCCCAATCATTTGCCCTATGGCGTAGTGGTTAGGTGTAACCGTTATAGACCTAGTTTGTAGATTAAGAGGTAATAAACTCTTCAATAACATGATTAAATAGCTTAGGGTTTTCCCAGAACATAAAGTGGCTTCCCTTCTCCTTAGCCGTAAAAGTTCGGCTCTTCGCACCAGGGATCTGAGATGCGGCCCAGGCAATACCCGAAGCATTATTAACACTAATATCACCAGAGATGACCAGTGACGGGATATCAATGCGCGGCAGGACATCACGCCAGTCGGCAAAAGCGTGGTTGATGAGCAATGTGGCGGCATGTTTGTCGCTCATTTTTTGATTCTCTGAAAGCACCCACTTGTAGTCTGCTTCAGAAATCTGAGGAGAGAACATTGACTTGACGAAAGGAGGGGTCTCGAGGGTCATATTATGAGCGAAGGTGTATGTCTGCTCTGGTGTGAAGAGGGCAGCAGACCATGTATCAGCTTGCTGCTTTGTCCAAGTGGGATCACGAACGAGAACTGATGACTGGTCAACGATGGCGAAATGGTCGACTCGTTGACGCTCCTCAGGATACTGGTCCCAAAAAGCCCATGTAACAGATGAACCCATAGAATGGGCAATGATGCTCACGTTCCGGAGATTGAGAGTAGTCAAGACGTCGTTGAGATCGGCACCAAAGCGACTCAGTCGATAACCAAATTCAGGCTTCTCTGACTCGCCATGGCCACGCATATCATACGCAGTCACGCGGTAGCCAGAATCAGAAAAGTACTTGACTTGCTTTTTCCACTCCGCAGCAGTTTGTCGCCATCCCGGAATAAACAGCAGATTCTGACCACCGCGGGGACCAGCCTGAGTATAATTCAGCTTGATTCCATCCTGGGTCTTTACTTGACCAATCTCAAGCGGCCAGCCCGTGGCTGAGGCATCGATTTTGCTTCTGATGACTGACGCTTGAAGCGCTTGGAAGAAGCTGGCAAGGAGGAAAAGTCCCTTCATCTTTGAGTTTCGGCTGTAAACTTGCTTGTTACCGGTCGAATGATGTGAAGTGAATGATACGGAGATCGACAGGTGGAAATGAGAAGATGCGGAGGAACGGGACAGAAAGTCAAGGGGAGCAGGTAGGGAGTAGAAAAAGCAACGGCCTTTAATTATTGTACGGGTACTTGAGCCGGATCCTTCTTGATGACCAGGACCCTTCAAGGACCGTCCAGGGTGCGATCCAATTATGGCATAAGTCTTTCGAGTAAGACCAAAATTCAATATTTCCTCCAAGGACATTCGAGTCCATGGCTGGGATTATGACATGGAATACACGAAACGTACAGATTGGATGGCACGGAATTGGAGGGTAAAAAGCAAATACTCCTGGCGCTACAGACGATCTTAGTATTGATCTACACTCGTGTCTGGGATGTCAATCCTGTGTGAGATATTAATTTATATGGGCTAGGACGTGCGGCAGGGGGTTGGGGATGAGTGGCGTTTATCTGACTTGGACATGACTTAAATGCAACGGTTATTGGTCAGTTCATGCTTACATGGAAACGAGTTCGTCAGTGCTCTTCATGTTGGACAGTGTTTTCTGCAGCTCCTGCAGCAGCTGAAACAGGGATTGCAGTGGGGGTTATCAGCAAGTTGAACAGGCCTATAACGCACCACTTTCTGATGGCTTTCAATCTTGTCTTTCCGTTGGTTCCAAGAGACATGGATAGCTATGCGAGATCAATGCCAGAATTTCTTCACAGTGCTACCAGGAATCATCAAGGTCAAACAACAGGTTCTCATTTGTTGAAATTGTTGCCATTATGCAAGCTCTACTTACTATACTGATTCTGATATTGCAGTCCACCAACGAAAAACTGCTAGCCATCACTGCTTGGAATTATCCTCGACCCCTGCAAGTCGCACTTGACTCGAGTTCGACAATGAAGCCATCTCAATTGAGCTGATTTCGATCTCCGTGCGCTTCCTAATCCCAGCATGTCCCTCTGACTGGCCCTCATTTGTCGATTCAATCTGACTCCACTGAGATCGTTGGCGCGACCGTTCAAAAAGATTCGTACCAGTTCTCGCTGTTGGCTTTGATTGAGATTTGGACTCGTGACTTGCACCGTTGCTGCGTGTAAAGGCGTTCTGGAAGGCTTTCCATGGAATGAATCTAATGATGGGTCGGAGTGAAGGGAGACAGACGCTGATAACACCGCAACAATTTTCGACAATGGTCCATAGAACTGAGTTGTCGACTGTCCAATTGACGGCAAAAGTTCCAAAGTTGACTTTGGTAATTAATTCTAGTCGAACGATGGACGTGATGACAACACTTGCGACAAAGTCAGTGGGTAGCAGTGATCTCTAGATGAAGGGGACTCACAAGCCACCGAGTATGAAAAACAGAATAACGAAACATTTTTGGGCGAGCGTAATCTTGAGTTGTAATACCTGCGGAATCGGTAGAACAACCAGAACCAAATCGGCCACAATATTCGGAATCGAAGTGCCAAAGAAAAACCCATTCAAGTCGACGCACTTTACATCGGGTCGTTGTTTCGCGATAGGATCCCAGTTTGCATGTACTGGGACGCATTGAAGAGCAGCGACAATAAACTGTTCTTTTATCAGCTATAACATATCGAAATGGCGACAAAGGAGTGAACACTAACCGAGGAGGTAAACCAGAGAAGAATGAACGCTCCAATGTAGTAGATAGACCTTCGGATGTAGGTTGATGACGCAAAGACTCTCCAGTAGAACATTAGAATAGAAAACTTGAGACTGACTTGATTGCAATAATAGAACATCTCGGCGACGTATGCTCCTTTGGCGTTATGGCTCAAGAGTTCATTCGTGATGGGCTCTCTGCCGCTAAGAAGACCAAGGCTGGGGAGGCATGACAACACACAGGCGCAGAAACCTCCCGTCATGAACTGAAAAGACGTATCAGTTCGCGAACCTCGACAGGGATAACATGAGGAAAACTTACCAGACCAGTCAGCGATAGCCAGTCATCCCACCAGAAGGGATTCTTTGCCAAGACACGACTGAAAAATCGTAGAGAAACGGTTAACACAGCCAAAGGGAAGCAGATTGAAAAGACAAGGATTGTGCGGTTCCGATAGCCTTTTGTCATGAACTCGACGTCTGATAACTCGAGTTGGCTAACCATTTTGACAGGGAAAGATCAGTAAGCTTGTATCGTATTGATTCCGGACTCGGAGTCCAAGAGAGTTTAATTAGGAAACGGGAATTAGCATTTTTATCTACACTTCCACACGAAAAGGAGGTAACATCTTCTCTCGTTGGGCTGACATGGATGGACTACTACGGTGTGCAGAAGGTAATGTGATTACTCTGTAAAACGCCAAGTGTCTGACCTGATGAACCTTAAAATGTGACCCGCTTGGACATTTTGTGGCGGGGTTTGATCCTATTGGTTCATTGCTTCAAGGACGCCTAGACGGAACCGGGTTGCTTTATTCTTTGCTTTTTTATAGCCACGGCGACCCTGTCCAGTTCACTCGTCCTCTTGGAGTGTTAGAACCTTACAACCTTCGGTCCATGTTAGCTTGACGGTGCTTATCTTAGCTCGGTTTTCTTATCCGGCTTGACCCACCAATCCATCTTAAGACACCTTTGTTCAAGATATCATTGGTTACTTGAACTTAAGTCTCATACAGTTGGTCTAACCCAATTCAGTCGTTCTCTCAGCCCACCAAAATCCATCTTAAGATATTCATCTTATACAATTCAAGGTCTCTTAAAAGCTCTCTTCCGCTTACTTCAATACAATTCGCCACTTTGAAAGGCAGTATTTTCAGGGTATCTAGGCAAACAGATACCCATTTAAGCTTTACAAGGCCAAGAGTACATACTGTGCTATGGGAAATCTAAATGCTGATCCCCCGCTATATTTGAGCTCGATAGTTGACGACAGAAATTAATGAGAGATGTCGCCATAAAGTCCCTCAGCTTCTACTATAAATATCATCACAACCAATATGACCATAGTGTGTGAGAGCGTAGATACATAGTAATTCAAAGATGGAAATACTATACCAGTGGGGGGTTACAGAGGTCGTCCAATTAACAGCCGCGTGCTTCTATACAGAACTCTTAACCGGCTTCTGCTGGAAATACCATCACAGCCAAGACGACTATAGTGCGTGAGACCGTAGATGATAGTCTAGTTATGGTGCACCTTCGCTAACCTTTCCTTAACATAATTCAAAAGATGGAAGTACCAACAGGGATTACTGAGGTCATCCAATCAACAGCCGCATTCATGCAGGAAAACATCCCCGCTTTCAGGTTTCGCTGGGCACCATTGTTCCCGTTACATAGCGCAGTGCTGTTTCCTTCTACCATGGGGAGCTTCATTCGAGATACCGGAATCTCTATCGCTTATGAACCTGAAAACAGCCCTCCAGTTGTAGAGTACGTTCATCCGTTCTCATGGTGCGTCCGGTGCTTTTGTATTGACTGATCAGCATTCTGTTAGTCCATGGCCTCGGTGGCCATCCTCGGAAAACATGGACTAGTTCCAACAGGGCCCCCAGAACACCCGATTTGTTATCAACCTCTGAGTCACCAGGGAAGAATTCTCGGAGGAGTGTCTTAGGTCGCGCTCTGGATCGTCTCCATCGAACATCTTGGAACACGGCAGGAGAACCCAGGCCTGAGGCATTGCATGACGATGCTAACCCCGCCGCTGTGTTTTGGCCTATTGACCTTCTCTTCAAGGACTTCCCGGATTCACGCATTCTCGTGTTTGGATACGATAGCAAGATAACAAAATACTCGGCTGGCGCAGTCAGTGAGAATAGCGTATTCTCACATGCCAAAGACCTTCTTTTTGCGCTTGCCCTGGAGAGGCCCCTTCATCGTCCTCTGATATGTGTAGCTCACAGCCTGGGCGGCATTATTTTCAAGGAGGTATGTCAGTTGGTGGGACTTAGTTTCAACTACTAACCTCTCCTCCAGATGCTTTCGAGATCTTCATCATCCACACGATGTGAGCATCAAAATATTCTTGAGTCAGTCGAGGCAGTTATTTTCCTTGGTACACCACACCGCGGTAGTGTAGACATTGCCGCCAAGGGGGAAGTAGCTCGGTCACTACTCAGTGCCTTAGGAGTAGCCACGACTCCTGTCATTCTAGACTCTCTCGGCCTGAAGAACACAGACCTAGAGAGAGCACAAGAGGAGTTTTCCCGGCTTTGGCATACGAGTAACTTTCGGGTCAAGACTTTCCAAGAAGGGCTCATTCTCCCCAAGTTGGGAAAGAAGGTTGTTCCTGAATACTCCTCTCTCCTTGGGAATTATCGCGAACACGCTGAGACACTGCAATCTGATCATCTGGAGATGTGTCGGTACTCGGGGAAAGACGACCCAAACTATCGAAAAGTCTCTGGCGAGATCCGCTCTACCTACCTTTTGATAACGAGAGCTAATAAGCAAGAGTCACTTGGACACCAGGAAAGAAAGAACTACAGCCCAGCACCGAGTGTTGGTGTCTCCCAACATTGGGGGCATAATTTTCATGATCAAGCCAGTAAAGTATGGCTCCGGTCATTGTGGTTTCCAGCCATCAATAGACGATTCGAGACTTTGGGCAGCCCAGCTGAGCAGACATGCAATTGGCTTTTTGATGACGAAAACTTTCAAGATTGGCTAAACAGCCAAAATCAGGAAAGAAACCAAGGACTTATTTGGATAAAAGGTAAACCAGGCTCCGGAAAGTCAATGCTGATGGGAGAAGCGTTCCGTCGAGCAACCCGAAGACAAGCAAAAACATCAGCCCCGTCTCAAGCAGCGGCTTTCTTTTTTAACGGCAAAGGTGACGAACTTGAGCACTCGGCTGTCGGTATTTTTCGCTCCTTGATCTATCAGCTTTGCTCCAGATGTCCCCTTTTCATGCAATCTTTCCAGGAAATATGGGATGCAAAGACCAAGACTGGATGCTTCATGGCATCAGAAGCTATTGCCTGGCATGAAGCTGAACTCCAGGCAGCATTTGAAAAGATGATACTCCAGAAACCAAGCAGGAAAGTATTGCTCTTCGTCGATGCTCTGGATGAGTGTGACTCAAGTAGTGTGCGACATCTAGCCTACTTCTGGCGGAAGATCACAAAGTCAGCCTTCGCTTCGGGGATCGATCTAAAAGTCTGTCTATCGAGTCGGCATTCCCCCTCTGTCACTGTGAGTGACTGCCCAGAAATCATCATGGAACAACACAACAGGCATGACATATCGACATATCTGAAGCAGAGAATCGAGATTGGAATTGGCGTCCAAAACGAACAATGGCAAATTTTGGAAGAGAAGATTAGAGAAAGGTCAGATGGCATGTTTCTCTGGGTGGTCCTGGTGGTTGACGACTTGCTTCGAAGCTGGGATGAAGGCAGGAGTCTCGAATACTTGACCAAGCGTGCTGAAAACACCCCACAAGCTCTCGAGACTCTATTCTCCGAGATGTTCTCACATTTCACTGCCGAAGTGAAGAATATCGCGGTTAAACTATTCCAATGGGTTACATTGTCCACAAAACCACTTCGTCTTCACGAGTGGCACCACATAATGGGGTTTATTAGAAGTCCCACTCCAGCGTCGCTTGCTGAATGGCGAGCATCAGATTACTTTACAGAAACCGATGAGCAGCTGGTGAAACAGATTAATACTCTTTCTCTGGGACTGGTCGAGGTGACACGAGCGATCGAGGTCCCGCCTCATGGCTCAGGCTCTGACATATCCTCAGTGGGTGTAGACGCAGGGTCCTTAACCCTCGAATACGGTGCTACTAGGATCGTACAGGTGATCCACGAGTCAGTCCGGGACTTCTTCCTGAGAGGCAATGGGTTCTCGGCGCTAGACCCAAGTTTATCAACCCATCCTATTGGTAGTGGACACTTGTCTATCATGGCCACTTGTCTGGACTATGTGAACATCGGTGAGCTCGACGCTTTAGTAGGAGCACGTCAACGAGTTACACATCAAAGGAAGGACAAAAATGAAGAAAAAAGCCCAGTTTCATTAGTCGAGTCAAATAGTGACTGCTCTCGGTCTGTTTGTTCTCTCGAATATGAGGCACATCCCCCACAAGGCACAATCACTCTACTTCTACGTCGCAAGGCAACGTCAGAAGATGATAGCAAACCAGAGAAAACTATAATAGGCTCTCCCGAGTCACTTCCGTTCATGGCTGTACATCGATGGCTGGAAGAGAGCAGCAATTCTACTGCTGAGTCGGATTTACTGATCAATATTCCACGGGCTCCATTCTCGGATGTCTCCGACAGACCTCGCTCCCAGATTCTAGAGGATCATCCTGCGCTGCTCTCGTATGCTACATTCACAATGTTTGAACACGCCCGCCTAGCGGATACTGATGGGGTCGACATAACTCCAATTCTCGATCGTCTTCACGACGAAACAATGTGGGCTCGTTGGAAATCTTTGAGAGAGGATGTGCCGGAGGGGGTAGGGCTGCTTGATTTCTTGGAGGTCTTAGGTCTTGTCTCGTGGATCAGCGCTTTTCACAATCGATTCAGTCGCGGCCAAAAGAGACGAGGGGGTCCTTTTACAAAAGACGTCCCAACATCACCAATTAATACTCGGAGATCCACTCTTTTTTCGGCTCATCAACTACCAGGGGACGAGACACAATGCAGTATACTTCCAGGACCGATTTCAATACCACAAGTTGATCCTCAAGAACACCCTCCTCCGATGCCCCCCCCAAGATGGCGAGGTGAGAGCCCCCAAAGTCTCAACCGCGTGCCCAGAAGACGAGGCAGTGTCGCCAGCTTTGGTTCTGCTAGTAGTCACGATGGATACGACCGATTTCCCCCAAGACTCGAGTCTCCGAGGCCGGTTAATTCCAAACACTTCGGAGAGACCAAGGCTACAGGATTCTTCCTGTGTGAATGCTGCCCCAAGAAACCGAAGAGGTTTAATACACTAGAAGAACTCGCGTAAGTCTCTTAGTCATATCATCTTCGCCTTTACTAATAGTCATAAGAGAGCACACGAGTCCGAGAAACAATTCGAGTGTTCATACTGCGGTAATAGATTTATATCACAAGTTGAAGCCGAAAGGCATCAGAACTCGGTCCATATAAGAGATCACTCTTGGTCCTGTTCAAACCTACCAGGATACGACAACGCCTTTCAGGAGTCTAGTCAGCGGCCCGAAAAATGTGACACATGCGGATATTGTGGCGATGAATTTCCACGTTCTGGTATGGCCTGGAACAGGACCTATGCTACAGAACAAGATTGGGATGAACGCATAAGGCACTTACAGGAGGTTCACAAGTTTAAGGAGTGCAACAGTACGAAGAAGTTTTACCGAGAGGATCACTTTCGGCAGCACTTAAAACATAGTCATATGGCTACTCGCGGGAAGTGGATGGATATATTAGGGGAGTTATGCTGTAAAAAGGAAAAAGATTAAATTAGTGGTAATTGCTAGCTTGGCCTTCTGGACCTCATGCGAAGCAGAGTCAGCGGTCCGGGTATCCAATCTATCAGCCATGAATGGACTTGACAAGATGTCTGGGACCTGCGTTCTGCGACGTCACTGGCATGAATACGTGCTTGCATTTGTCTTGGGATAATCTGTGAATCTGCAGGAACACATCCTTTTCTTTCTTCCAGAGACTTCAGCATAAACCGAGGCCTTTGCATGCCATTTCTCATCATCTCGCGAAGAACGTCAATGTCCTTCTTATAGATTCTAACGAGTTGATGGTCAGCAGCCCCGAAACACAGGAACAGTTACCCATCTGTGCCTCTGATAATGGACAGTGTAGCCTATATTTTCTTAATATATAAGTCCCTGGCACTGGATGTAGTCTCAATATTAATGGGATAATATATTCAGTCAAGTGATTGGCTATGTACTGAAGAATATTATAACGAGCATATCGTCTTATAGTCTCTAATATGAGATAGATACTGAAGTCTTTAATATATTCCTTGATAACTAATAACTATCTCTTAGAATACTACCCTAAAGCGAGAACAGGCCTGAGCTTTGGACAGAGGAGTCAGCCTATGAGAACCTGATAAGCGCTTATCGATAGGCGAAGTCACGCTTATCTCACATGTGCTCCTTATCGATAGGCTTACCTCACACTCGTCTTGCGTTTCGGACTTCCCGTTTCTGCGTTTACATTTTTATTCCAGGTCACACTTTATCATATTGCCCCACTGTCGCAGGATATTCAGAAGAGTACAAGGGTATAAATAGCTTGCTGATATTAATGAATCTTTCCTAACTAAGCTTAAGAAAGAGACTCTTTAAATATGTTTAGTTAATATTTCCCGTAAATCTTAACTGAGGTCCTTCTTATCTATACTGCCCAAAGTCTCCTGAATACCCTCTTGTTCGGCCTCTTTGATCTCATTACTATCGCCAACCCCATTACCATTGACATCCTTCGTGACATCCTTTGGTAGAGTAATGATAGGCTGCGCATTCGTATTGATTTCCCAGATCTTGATCCAAAGTAAAGTCTGCGTCGCGAGAATAAAGACACCCGCACCCAAGACAGCTACCCAGGCTAGCACTATGATAGTAGCAATTGGAGAGTAGACAATGAAGCCCAACATCCGCGGCTTGAGGGAACTTGGGTATGTGCGATTAACCAGCCCGAAAGAAATTCGCCAGGCAGATTTTATGACCCAGGAACCATGGAGAAGCAAGAGAGGGAATACAGATGTGCAGACCACAAGGGCGAGATATTTGCGAAGTCGTGACGTGATGCGATCCTTGAGCCAAAAGCCAGGACGAGGCTGTGGGGTTGCAGTGCTGGTTTTAACGACAGAAGTATTTTTTTCGTCTTTTTCGTCTTTTTTGTCATCTTGATTGTCTTCATCGGGGAATGAATCGACCTGCTTGGCTGACCACCAACAATCGGCTATGATGAGGACTGCGAGTGTCCAGAAGAGGTCGCTCTGAAGGTACTCATAACGGGTAGTGTCTGAGTACCACCAGGACTCATAATTTGAGCAGGGCTTGGCAGTCATCTTGGCAATTGATTTAGATAATACTAAGAGGAATTGAGATGCATTGTGAATAAGAAAGACTGAGGGGAAGAATTTATTTTATCATGAAAGCTTGTGTTTAAATGGCTGCCTGGAGTATCATTTGGCTTCCCCACATTCTCTTGATTTCCCCTTTGTGATTGGCTTCAGATACTGAGCACTGGGGCTGGTCAGTCAGCATGGCAGCGAAGGATGATTTAGTTCGCCTGGATTCATAGACTGATAGGCTATGTATTTAATTGCTACGTCATAAAGAGGCTTGGAGACTCAGCCCCTCGGCTTTTGGCTACGCAAACGAATGTAGTATCTCCCGTAACCAATACCAATTTCTGCTATCAAATCAACCAAGTTACCAAAGACACTCTCTCAGTCTTCCTAGGCGCGACCTTTGGTAGCCTCGTTGATCTGGCCCGAGATGATACCAGCTATAGCAACGCTACCGGAATTTGCGAAGAATGGTTTGTTGAGACAACTCCCGGAGGTTGCCACTGGAGACATACTCCGCAGTGCTCAATTAACCTCCATTGCCGGTTGGTTCGTACCTGAGTCCAACAGCTTCTTGTCACGCGAACAGCTAGATCGTGGCTTTCTTCCTGGGCGTTTCTGGTGGCCAATCTTAGCTCACGAAGCAGCTCATGCCAGTATCAAGCGAAATGATCCATAGGTTTGAACTTAATGGTCAGCATGTGAATTTAATGAGGTTAATTCCCCGGGGGTACCAATTGACTCCGACATCGAGTACTGGTAAAGTATATAGCTCGATCCATCTCAGCAGTTCCTGATAATAGTCAAAACCCTTTTCAGTTTTATTCTCTACTTTCATGATACGGTAAATAGCTGGGAGCTTTTTGCATCCTACTTACTACGAGCTTGTGACCTCTAGGTGCTGTGGGCTTTGATCTTGATTGTGTCCTGGGTACTACTTGATCCTATTTCGGAGTCAAGGACAACAAAAAACCGTTAAATAAGGTAATCCTATGAAGAGTAATTGGGCAATCTGATTGCATCTTGATCAGTGTCAATAATCATGGGAACCGAGACCAGACTGAAGTATAAAATGATCAAGAAACTCCATTCTATGGCCGCTTGTATCAGTTGTATCAGCGCCAGTATGACGACATGAATTGTTACACACCTGCCAACTATTGAAGTCTATGATACATTGACATAAGCTTGGTGTACTTTGCTATACAGATGTGTTATTTGCAGTTGAGACTTGTGGCTAAGAGCTTAGATCAGCAGCCAGAACTTAGACTTTTGCAGCTTGCTAATGAGGGCTGAAATGATGTGACCTGATGATGGTACATGAACATGCGACACGAGATGAGCGGTGCAAAAGAACCTTCAGATAGTGACTGCTCCATCCATTTATGCAAAGTGAGTCTTACTGGATATAGAACTGGAATGGGAGTCCGAGTAAGCCTTGAAATATAGCGTCTTCGGGGAACAATGGACCTGTATTAAGGCTGAGAGGTCAAGAGAGGCATCAGACCCGATGTACAAAGGTAAAGGACCCATATGAACAGAGTATCATGGCTTTTGAAGCTTGGTACGGAATAAAAGAGCTTGCATATCATCAATGAGAACCTCAGAATCCTTATATAAGAGAGACATAGCGGTTTTCTTCACTATCTGAGCAGGAAACGCGCACCTCCTACCAAGCCCGATGTTGACCAAATTATGACTTGTCCAAATAAATCAGGTAGAAATAACGTATTATGGCATCCTTAGACTTTTAAAATCTGTATCGTGAGATTTCCAGCGGCAGTAAGTAGCTTTATCTTATCTTCTCGCTGAAATCCTAACACGCTCGAATTTGAGCAACCAAACCAATAGGCCAACAGTCAAGACTCTCACAATACTGCAGAAGCCTTACAGCCTACGGTCACCTACCTGAATTTAGAGATGTCAGGACCGGGATGAGCACATCCCCCATCTGGAAGGACAGGCAGAGTTTGCAAAAAGGATCAGGTTCAACAACTAGGTTTAAGAATGAAGGTGTTGGTCTTGAGGTCGAACTAGGCAATGAAGGGACAGGTAAAACAAGTACTGGTTTTGGGCTCTCTGAAGAGGGGTTGTTGTCGGAAAATGGTGATATGTAGATAGCAATGGTCGTGTCGATGTCAATCGAGTTTGATCGTTCTGGGTGCCATCAAGCATCGTGGGACTGGATCAAGAGGCGACAGCGACACGCATCAATCCGCCAACACTAACAGCAGCCCCTCAATCCTCGCAATCTCGAATCAATGCATAGCACAGGGTTCTCAAGATCCTGTTTCTCTTAGTCAGACTTTCTCCACCCAGCTTCCCGCCCAAGATACTCTTTGTGCTGTAGTATAAGCTCCGATCATCCACTCGGTAAATGTTGGGCTACCTGACGCCATGGGCTGTGGTACGGCTGGAGGGATAGGCAGCGGCAAACGCAAAAGTTATAGTGACTACAGTTTTTACTCTGTATAGTGTATAAGATTGTCTTCGTTCGCTATCAAATTCAAGACAGCGTGTCTTCCGTCACAGTAAGCGCCGGATCACCGTAGACATGGAGTATCGTAGGTGCGAGTATACCCTATTGGCGGAGTATGATTCTGATGACGATCAGCATGGGATATCTCCATGACGCCTTTGTAGCAAACAAGCTCCAGTTGATTAGCTGTAATGTAAGCCTTCATCTCCTTAACGAGCATCACAAACATATATACCAGATTGTATACTCCGAGATCCCAAACTACATATAAGGGTTAATAATTGTCAAGGTGCGCAATCATTCAGAGTAAAAAGAGGGCTTTTCGATAATTCAGTTTAAGCTATCTCATAAGGATAAAATCAAGCAAACCTACCTATAGCCGGTCTGCTTGTTTTAATTTAGTTAACAGTTCCTCATAGTCTTTTCCATTTTTCAAATAAGCCGGTATTTTTTCAACTATGCGGTTGAAATCAACAACCCGAGCACCATTACCGAGTAGATAGTGCATAATTTCAAACGAGGCCTCCTTCGCCGCCAGCGCCAAGGGAGTATCAGTAGCATAAAGACCACGCCTCCCACTAGGATCAGCGCCTTTGCGTATTAGTATTTTGACCAAATTGCAATCACGAAGTCTAATCGCTTCTCGCAATAGTCTGTAGCCACTATCCTGTGAACTTCCTATGTATACTTTCGCTCCAGCTCTAATCAGAAGCTCAATAATATCAACTTCTGGCTTTGGAACGGAGAAAGCTTCTAGTAGGGCTGTTTTATCTTGGTATACAAATGTACCGTCATTCTGTGTGCTGGCGTTAGCGCATGGTGAGAGTAAACGAGAATTGGTCTAAATCCTACAGAAGGGAGTTTCCATTGTGGCGCAGTATATGAGGCATTGACATCAGCACCCGCGCTAAGGAGGAGCTTTATGATTTTCCTATCGCCACGAGCACAAGACCTCAGCAGGGCGTTAGTATTTCTCACGTTAGCCCCGGCGTTGATAAGCAACCTGCAAGCCTGGAGGCCTTTCAAACCACCCAATGCTGCCGCTGGTTCCAACGCGCTCTGATATAAATCAGTCTGCAGGTTAGGGTTTGCTCCCCTCTGTAGAAGATACTCTATAACTTTGATGTGGCCTTTCACAGCAGCCTCTGTGAGAGGTAGAAAATTTGGAGGACGAGCTGAGAGGCTTCCGTGTATATTGAAGTCCACGCCTACTTCATATAGGGTCTTGATGATCTCAAGACGACCATTATACGCTGCTCTGCAGCATAGTGAAATGAGCTCAGGGCCCAAACTTCTGGTACTCAACATGAGATGCAGAAGGAGGTTGATATCACTCTCTTTCAACACATAGTCGAACAGGACTGGGTGATATTGTTCAATCAGCTCCGCTGACTTAATGACAACATCCAAAAGTGCAGAGTGCCTGTTTTGAGTAGCCCAAAGAACAAGGGCTCCATCTATAGTCCGATGATGTTCTTCAGACACTGGCGACGCAGCTAGTTCATTCCCACACATCAACATATTCTTCCACAGACTCCATGTTTGACAATGCTCCTGGTCGAAGTGAATCGAGTGGGAGAGCCAATGGGCCGAAGCATATGCAAGAAATGGATGATCAAGGAGTATGGTTTCTTGAACAGTTGCATCGGGCGCTTTTGTGCACGAAGCAATAGTTACATCAATATTAGCAGCCCGTCGCTTGTGACCGCGCATTTTCTGAGAAAGTCTCAGGAACCTCGGCCAACTCCACTCACTGCTGAGAGCCCTCTGGCAGATCTCATCAGGGGCTATTGGCGGCAGAGGTGGACGAACTCGCGCTAAGGTTGTCTTGAAGTCATTAAAATTCAAGTACGTAACGCAAATATCTCCAATATGTCGGTCAGCGTCTTGTATGCGAACATAGAATTTTGAAAAAGCCGGTTTGTCTGACGCGGTGAGAAAGAATTGTCGAACGCAGGTATGGATAAAATGAACTGTTTTTGCCTCATAGTCAATTTCAACGAGACCTTGGAACCAAGTGTCAACAAGATGGATTCCATTCACATAGCGATCTCGGACAGTGTACTCTTGAAGTGGACTGATCAGACAGCATTCCTCGAGTTGAGATAGCGTTAGGGGCTGCTTTGCCGCCACTATCCACGGAAGAAGTACTTGAACGATGCCATCTTTCTCATCGGAGATTGTGCGATCTAAGATTCGGTTGAAGATATCGGTCAGGTTCCTAGGTAGATTCTTGAAAGCAATTGCCTCGCGGATCCTTTCGTTGTTTGGCTGGCTGCAGAGGTGTCTAAGTATCAGAATTACCCATAGAATCCTAGAGTGGAATTAGCTTCTGCCAGTCATAGAAAAATTCGGGAAACATACATGCCATCGGCCTGCTGTGTAAGAGTGTTCTTGATCTCGGATATGAGTGTCTGATCGCTGACCAGTAACTCTTCAGCATCAAGACACTGCTGCACAGCCTGGTCAACTAGTTGGGCCATGCCATTCTGGGCAAGAGAGCAATGCATAGAAACTTGCTCTAGATTGGCATAGTGCCCCTTGAAGACAGAAGTCGCGTGATCTCGGCTCGTAATGAACAGCCTGGCATAAACGCCATCATCCAGCATTGATCTCAGCACCTTGATGACTATTTGGCGCTCTTCTTTTTGACACTCATCAATACCGTCCAGTATAACCCATGAAGGTGATCCTTTTCTTGATAGTAGGCGGGTCAAGAACTGAGAAAGTACTGATGTGATATCTTCAGGAGCATTTTGTATGATCTCCAAAGCCCGCTTAGTATGACCTGAAACATCCTGGATGGTGACCAGCTGCCTAGCTAGAGCTCGTAGAATAGTCTCAGCTCTCATTGACTCTGAGTCGTCGAATCGCGAGAAAAAGAACGTCACATGGCTCCGACCGCTAGATCGTTTAGTCAAAAGGTAGTCGATCACACTCGCACTAGAGTCGTCAGTGGCAACTCGATTTCGCATTTATATACTTACGAGATGATTGACTTTCCCGACCCCACTGCGAAGTATTAGAGAAACCAGTTTCATAGGAGCAGACAAGACTCACTTTTTCCAGAACACCAGAGCAAACCTGGCGTAGTCTCACCGATCCAGCGCTTGAACTCATCGGTGCCAAAGATCCATTCTGCTGATTTGGGGTATCGCTTCTGACGGGCCTGTTTCAGAGGTTTGATGTAATCATAAGAAGACAAAGAGTATAGAAGCTTTTGATTATTTTCTCCTTTTATATGTTAAGTAAGCTCCTCTTTTCAAGACTGATTGATACTCACTCTCTACTTCCTCACTTCTCATAATTTGCAACCTGTGCATTGTGTCAAAATCATCGCGCGTGCGGGATATAAAGCGGCTTAGCGACCGCCTGGACCGGTCAGCTTCTTCATTCTCTAGCCTTTGGAGCTCGTTGTTCCGATTCTGAGACTGATCTGCTGCAAGTCTAATCTCCTTGTTGACATTCTTACTGTGATCGCGGAGCTTTTGTAAATCGGACTCAAAGACCTGCTGAAATGACTGCCAGAACGAGGGATTGAGTGGATTGAGTGGTGAGGTCCAGCCACTCGAGCTTTTCGGCATTGCGATAACGCGCCTACAGCACTGGACGATACAGGCGTTGAAAGTGCACAAGGCTTCCTGTAGGCGTTCGGAGGCGGGGAACAGAGCCTGATATTGCTCAAACCTGGGGCAAATCCTGCCAAGCTCCATACATAACTCAACAAAGGCTTCATAATAGGACGCCGCATTGAGCATGATCTGGTGATGATTAATTATGATTGGATCGTAGCTTGCCAGTCGCAGACTTACCGTCATTGTCATTTTGACACTTCCCCAAACAAGAGCTGCAATAGTAGGGTTTGATGAGACGAAGGTATCTATAACAGATGTAAAGCTGTGCACTGCTTGAAGGACGGGAAATAGACGGCTGGCAATGCTTTTGCCTTTCTGGTTTTGTCGTCGAAGGTCTAATTCAGCCGTGAAGACAAGAACTGCATCTGTATCCGGTACAGATTGAATGCACTCGAACTCGGCAAGCTGCTCGGGTGTAAGGACGGTCCGAAATGAATTGATGGCATTTTGCAAAATCTGATCCCCCTTTTTCGGTATAGATGTAACCGCTTGTGAGGATTGCACGAGGTCCATTGCGTCTCTGATGTTGAGGCCAACCTTGGAGAGGTAAGAGGGATCAAAACACTGTCAGACTTGCTTTTCAGCTGCATTACGGAGAAAGTGAGGCTGCAGCTGCTGATGGAGGGTCGGAAGAAATTATTCCGAAACGAGGCCTGCAGGCAAGGGCACTCAATGCTGTTGGTGACCCGGCAAGCGGAATGTGATGTGTCGAGAGCACTCGCGTCAGTGAAACCGTTGATCGGACGAAAGAGCATAAGCAATAATTTTTACCGTAGGTGCAACACAGATACAGGATATACCCACTAAGATTTATCCCCTACGACTTTTCCCTAAAGGGATTGACTCATTGTAGGAGTAACTAAAGTTTGGGGCGATTCAGTGAATGCGGGGGAAGCAATGGATTTTATCGCAGGAGCAGCAGAAACATCAGATACCCACTAGAACGCAGCCCCCATGTATTTGTGCAGGAGCAATAGAATATGCCAGAGGAGCAGCGAAGATATGGAGGATCAAGTTCTGGCCTAGCCTGATCTCGAATGGTGGGCGAAGGGGGTGAATTTGAATCTAACGGGCTCTGCCGTCTACGGGGTTCACAGTCGAGATATGCAGCATTGCACATAGTAAAACTCGAGGTTATGCAGCTATGAAATTCATGAATTATCTATTCAATTACACATTATTACTATCTAGCTATTTACTCCTTTATATAGCTATACTTGAGTGATATATTCCTTTGCTCTTTCTTCCCGAGCTGTCTGTCTCCACTTTACCCTGTCTCTACGATGCAGCCAAGATCCAATTATATTTTCTTTCGATTTCTCAACACCACCATCTTCTATCACTGAGGTAGTGGAGAACCATGTCTCTGCTCTAATCCCTTGCTTCTCAGAACTGGGCTGCTTCTCGAGTTTGACTCTCATCGAATTGAATGCAAGAGAAATATAATCATGGATCTCGTCTCCCATGTAGCCGTAAATGAAGGCAAGCGCCAGGACACCAGCAGTTATAGGGATGCTGACAGTCCAGAATATGCGCTGGTCATTTTCTGTATCTCGGATATCCGTCGTATTCATGCCAAAGAAACTGGACGTGAAAGATCTGTGATACCTGTGTAAGCACCGAATTAAACGCATTAGTTATCTCGTGGCGACTTACAAGGGCAAGAAGAACAGCGTTACAATGGTAAATACCCTGATTGCTTTTCCATGTCCTTCTTCAAGGATCTCAATTATCTGCTTTACTTGATCCTTTAAGATAGTCGCCTGGTCTCGTAGTGCTTGAATCTCCTGGGACCGAAGACGGAGTCTTGTCAATTGCGTATTGATATACCGTGACTCACTGTCAAAGAGAGCATGACGTGTCGTACTTGTAATTCGATACGAGTAGGGCGATAATAGGTCTCTATAATTAGCCAGGACCGTCTCTTGCGAAGTTACGAGTTTGCCCAGCGCCTCAAGTTCGTCCTCAAGGCTGTGTATGTCAAGGAAAATTCGACGCTGAGGCCGTCGGCCTGCTTGATAGCGAAGCTTGGACATGTACTGTTGGTAGACTTCGAGGGCCCCGGTAGTTGTCCCCGGCAGTAAGGGTCTGTTCTGCGTACTTACCGCCAATGCGCCGGCGAGGAATTCAGGGCCTATGGCATTAAGGCTCAGAATATCAACGTTCCGAGGCGTAGTGCCCAGAAGGATAATATCTGCCCTAGACTCTTCCAGGAAGCGGCGCGCGTTCTGAAACGCATTGTCCCTGCGATGATGGATATTCTCGATCTTGCGGTAGCGCATCGGGTGACTCCCAACCCTGTTCATCATCGACATCTCTTTCGCCATCATCATGTACATGGCTAGTATCTCTTCAAAAGAAAAAACAAGGTTCGTTGGGAGAGACAAATTGTCATCGATAACTCCTTGCTTGTGTGAAGGCGTTGCCACAAGACAGTGTAACTCGTGGGTTAGCTTTTTAAGTTCAAGCAACTTGTCGATAAAGTCCTCAACTTCTGGTATAAATAAAGACCAGTCCCGGCTATCACCTATCAGGCTTGAAGTCTCAAGCCACACAAAACAAGGATCATCGAACGGCCTCTCCGTCGTATTCGAGCTCGAGCATCGCATGTGATGTGAATGAAAATGCTCCAAAGCCGCCTCACATGAGGTATACTGAACATTATTTCGGCAATTGTTGCAGTCTTTGAATGCCAGAGAGGTTGAGGTGTCGGAAGAAACGGATGGAGGTGGAAACGAACGAAAGGTCCAACGTGTTGTCTCTCCGCTATCGACAACTGACCACTTGAGTTGCTATTGGATGCAAGTAATCGTTAGCTATAACTACCCGACGTGCGGCCATAGAATCCTGACAAGACTCACTCTCAGAATGTTATCCACCGAGGCCCAGAACCTTTTGGTCACTTGATGGACCAAAGCACTACCATCACTTGGGAGAAACTCCCAAACCAAATCCCGGGAGACTTCGACTAATCTTTTCATAACGTGGTTATGTCGCTGAAACATCTCTACAGAACGTTTTGTGTTTGACTTATCTGCTTCTTCATCGGGTTTTCCTCCTTCTCTGGGAGTTATTGGTGCTTCGTTGTTGGGTAGTTCTTTATCCTTGGTGTCAACGGTTTCGACAGGTGTCGACTGCTGATCCTTGCCGCTTCCATTACTTGCCCTGCGTTCGGTGATGCTGCCTTGTGGTTGGAATATTCTTGGCGGTGTGGATGAAAGTTTAGTGGGATCATCGTCCTGGTGACTCTGCTGACCATCTCTACTCCCAGTGACCCGCCCCTCCACAACCAATTCTTCTTCGGCTGGCGATTCGGTATTCTCCTCTCCCTTGTCAGGCTGTCTCTGAAAAGATTCCTTTGTGTCAACATCCTCCATCACTGGCTGTACAATGTCATTCGCTTCTGGTGTCGCTGTTTCCAGGCAGTCATGCCTAATTATGAGATCTTCCATAGTCAAGGAGAAGGTCTGAGCATAGATCTGTCTCATTTTCCCATCCGACACAAGTTTGTGTAAACGACTCAAGACTCGAATCACAGTAGTATCTAAGTCCAGGATATTCGTATCTCGGTGATCAATCTTTGGTTTCCAGGTGAAGAATGGTCTTTTGCTGGCGCTTATCGAGCAAAGGTCCAAGTCTGCCAAGGTCAGTCTCATGATTATAAGCTCAATTGGATGCGTTGGTAATGTACTATTTTTGTAAGTTTGACTCAATTGGAGGAGTTCATTAATCAACGCTTGATTTAATGCCTGCCGCAACACGATTATGTCACCCTGAATGGTCAGTCCAATGGAGTTCCCAAGACATGCAACTCTAAAATATGCACACTTACTTCAATTTTGAACGGATATTCCAGATCCTGGATTGCTTTGATAGAGACCAGCTTCGCCGGAATGCGAGTCGTCCCTGGCCGAGGGTATTCATCTTCCGATGAGTTTTCCCCGTCACTGCTAGATGAATCATCTTCAGATGAGGCATAGGAATAGGAATAGCTAGACGCTCTTGACCTGATACGTCTTATGCTATCTCTTCTCGAGCTAGATGACCCGGTGGTATCTGTTGACTCTCGTGATCTTCTACTAGAATTGCTACCCAGACCATGTTCAGGCCGGACATCGATAGCAGGAACTTTCTGCTTTCACCACTGTTTTAGCTTGAACAAATCCTTTAAGCCACCAAAATATTCTTACCATATCGGTTGGATCATCTCGAAATCGCGTTTCTTCATCTGACGAGTCTCCAATATTGAATATGATGGAACGTCTTGCGACACGTGGCCCATCATTCACAATCTTTTTGTTCATACGAACGATCCCAGGACGACGGGTCCTTTCTCGCCTCAGGACCAATCGTCTTTCTTCGCGTAGTATTATTGCTCTTAGAGACCTTGAAGATCTTCTCCTTCGAGTATGTTCCTTGGAATGCGAGCTATCGCTTCTTGTTGTCTGTCGTTGGGGTCCTTCATCCTTGTTCGAAGCTTCAGATCTTTCGGAATGCCTACGCCGAGCAAGGGAAACCAGAGGTAGTGGCCGGGGCGGAAGATTCTGTCTCCAGGAAGATGCGTTCGAAGACTTGTCTAGCCATATGGGATCTATGGAGAAAGTCTCGACGGGCCTGATATCTTGTACAGGTGTGTCTATTCTCTTGATGAGCTGCATGCTCTCCGGTCTCCTTTCTGACTCAATTACATCATTCTCGTCTGTGTGATTGGGCCGATGGATCTCTGTTTCTGGACTTTGTTCTCTGCGACGTCTATGGGCCAAAACTCCTTTGTCTTGAGGTGACCCTGGCGTTGCAGCTCGACGCCTATGATGGGTATCAGGCGCAGTGGGCTTGGCTCTCGAGCCTACGTCCCTGCTAAATCCTTCTGTTGGATACCTTACTATGCGGTTGTCTCCTCCCCTACCGTATGTTTCAGAAGGTCTGTCCCGATAAGGATGCCTGTGGGTGAATCGGTGTAAAGTCTTCGGCATAACACAAACTGTAGTCTCTTCAATCTGTCCTGTTTTTACCAGCCTCAGCCATTGTTGCGGAGTGATAGTATTCATAGACTCGTCAAAAAGCTCGTAGTCGGTAGCATCAGATCCAGCTCGCTTCGCCAATGCTATCGCATCTCTTAGGAAATCCTATCTCTCTCTGTAATCAGTATTTGCTCTTTTAGTTGGTATGAGACGGTCTAACGGACCACATAATTGGAGTTGGAGTCGATTATAATGTTGTATCGATGTGAGTTTTCGTCCATTACCCTGATGGTCATAGGCCGCTCAAGTAGTGAGGCTTTTAAATCTATCTGGACCAGGTTCCCAAAGAGATCGCCTAATGGAAGTTCCGAAAAGGTAATAAGGAGATCTAGGAGAATTAGCATGACATCCATTGGAAAATGGAAAACCTCACCTGAGCCAACTAGCAAACACCATAACTGAGGTATATGGAGTGTATCCTTAGATGACCCAACACTCATCTTTCTGACAACCTCACTACCATCCCGGCCACTGCTAATATCAAACCCATAGAGGCTCTGGATCAGTCCTAGCATATCATGACCTTTGTCCAGGCCACCAAAATTAGTTTTCTCACCCAAGACAAGATACGGGCTTGAGATGAAGATGACTGGCTCGGTTTCTGAGTTATCCGCGTTATCACGTCTTCCAATGTGGCGGGAGACAAATGGAGCATGCAGACGGCGGCTATTGCCACTTTCTGGCAGGGTCGACGTTTCTTGGATATCCCTAAGGATCGTCCCCGCGACCTGCCTGAGCTCTTGCGAGATGAAGGGAACTTTGAGAACGAGTTTCTGCGAAGGGGTAAGCAACGTGTGCGGTGCCTCAGTGCTCTGGAGCAGACCTTGAGTATGTCAATTCTAAGACAGGGCCTCTGTAGATGACTTTGAAGTTGCTTCTATCAGAAGAGATTCGATACCAAGTTTGGCGAAACAGTACTCACACCCATTTCATTTGTATCGCGGACGACTTGACTGGGATATTATCGCTTCTGGCGGGACAGACGAGATTGATCTTCTCACTGGCATCTTTGTGTATGCTGTATTCCGACATATGAACCACATTCAAAGCGACAACTCCATCATCCCAAGTGGTTGTGAAGCTTTCCCATTCAGTGCTTACCATACCTTGGTGGTCAACGTCAGCCTGTTGCAAGGTATTTGAGATGGGATAAGTTTTGGAGAGCCCATTGGATTCAAGCACATGATAGGTGAATTCGTCCTCTGTTATTACTGTTGGCCTTTTGATTCCTCGCGGGGGAACTCTCAAGCTTCGCCCCGGTGGGGATGGAGTTAGATGCCGAAATCGTACATTTGGAGATGACGAACGACTTCGGATATACTTAGATCGCCTAAATATAGAACGCTCTCGGTGTCGTCTGTAATAGTAGTCACGCTCGAGTGTTCTGGGATCGTCATAACTCTTGTAAGAGAATTTAGGTAACCGACTGCTATCATCACTCTCGATATAGTTACTCATTTTAACTTTGCAGTTCAAGTTGTCTGCTATAGTTGAATGTCAGCGGAGAAAGAAAAAGATCTCAAGTCATTGTCAGATAAGAGGGGAAAATAATTAAGTAGACCTATATTTATTGGCAGCCTGATTTTTATTCTTGCACCTGATACCTTAGGCCGTCACGCGGAGGTATTGACACCTGAGTGTATAGACTACTGGAGCTAATTACTTCCTGCATTAATAACTTATGTGGCTTTTGTGGCGTCAATCAAATAATCCTGACCAAGATATCACCCTGCATAAGCCACATATGATCCCGAATCCAGCCAAAGAGCAGGGAGCTACTTTTGCCAAGCATCAGACGCTTACTACCTGATTTTTTTGACAGGTAACTCCAACCAGCTATAAACACATTTTTACTAAACCTTGAACTGCCTATTGGTAATAAAGCGATTTGACGGGCTCATTTTGTTCGAGGCTCTATGCGGAATGTCATTAGGGTAATGGTTGTTCAGCTTCAAGCCACCTTCATGTAGCAAATTGGAATCTGGTCTGATTCAGCCTTTGCGGTGGAGCCTCACCAGTCCGGAATGTAGCATTTGGGTTCCACGGCAGTTGGCGGGCCTGGGTTTTGGGTTTCCATTCAGCCCGCCATGGATTGCCATTCTACTGCTGTTGAAGACTCATGTGTGGCCAGATTGTCCTGCTGTTGCAGTATGAGGAGACAAATGCCAATCACCATCATTGAGGCTCAATCTCGATCGGGAGTACACCAGCCGCACTCATTTCCCTTTTGGGGTCAAGTTCATTAAGCGGCGGGACGATTGTAACCTGCAGGAAGTACTACAGCCAGAGTCACGGTGTGGCGGCGCCACCACCACCACCAATGGCTGTGAGTGGTATAACAGGCTGGGCATCCCCTGTTTCTCCGTCTTATACCGGAGGGCAGGCCTGGCCTGCAAGTCCCCCGTCTGAACTGACGAGTGAGCATTGGCCGCCTGACATGCATCAGAGGATGACTCCTAAGAATGATTTTCAGGTTACTAGGGTCGGTGGGGGGAATATGCATGAATATCACGATCACGATGGACTGTCGTCGATGGAGGGGACTTCCCCTCCTAATGACTGGTCGGATAGCAGTAGGTATCAAAGTCTGTCTTGCTTACCCTGCCCAAAGGGGCTATTGTGGCTGTAACCGGTCGCTTCGAGCCGTTTTTAAGGCTTCGACAGGGTTTGTCTCAAACCGAAAACGGCAATAGACCGAGATTATTTTCCCTTTTCCCCAAGAGCTTTAGAAATTATGTAAACTGGCCAGTAATATGTAGGAGTTCTAGGCTAGCTAGCTCTATCGCGCTATAGGAGTCTCTGATATCCCCCAGTAGTTTACCTTTCAGCTGGTGTCAATACCAAATTGGGTAAAATGTCTGGCTTGTGTAAAAGGTGGCTTGTGCCATGAGGGATTTGAAATATTCACGATAGCAATGCATACCCCCATCTTCCCTCTTGGTTCCCCGAGTCAGCGGCCGACATTCGAATGTTCTTTGTAGTCACCACTGAGTCCTAACTGACTTTGAATTTCTTCAGCTCCTATCACTACTTTCCCTCCCTTGTGGCTGGACAACAAGTGAGGTTTACGGCCTTTCAGATGTTCTGTCACATTCTACTCAGGTTGATGCGACTATTACACATAGCCAACCTCGAGCTTGTCGAGTTCTTCGATGATTCAACCCCTGAATATGCATCTTATCGACAGACGACAAGAGCCGAAGACATCGCCTACTCTATGTTGGGAATCTTCGACGTCAACATGCCCCTTCTCTACGGCGAAGGCAAACCCGCCTTTATGCGATTACAGGAAGAGATCCTCCAGAAAACATCAGACCAGTCGATCTTCTCGTGGACGTCTTATGAGCCCGCAGACAATGTCGAAGGCAGCCTCTACGGCCTTTTTGCTGAATAACCAGTGCAGTCCAGAGATTGCATTGGAACTCAAAACTTCCCACCTTCTCCAACTACTCCGAGCGTTCCTATAAGCAGTACGAGCCACGGCCTTTGTGTGCATTTCTATCTTCGGCCTGACCTGGAGCCGTACTATGCAAGTGGAACTGAGGACTACTTTTATACAGGTACCAAACAATATCAACGTTCTTATTACCTATTCAGAATCTGTCAGAGCTTAACATAGGCCGATCTCGGATAAGTGACGCACTGGTGCGACCCTGATGAGGAAGATAGCCCGGCTTCCCGATGATGCCTACAATAATGAGCTCGCCGACTGCGCCAAAGCGCATCAGTCTACATGTTCTTAGGGCCCACGATCCAGTCTTCTGGCCCCCGAGGGATACCCACCACTCTAGGTACAAGATTCCCATCTGGAAACTGCATCTCGATACGAAAGGCGCAGCAGATAATAGTACATTCTATCTGTCCATCTTAACGAAGATGTTCTCAACGCTTAAAACCCAGGCCACCAAGTCGGACGGGAATGCCGGCTCGCCTCTAAAGATTAGGGTTTTAGTTAAAGGTATATCTACTGATCGAAGTATACAGATAAGACCAAGAGTTATTCCTTGGTACTTATAACTCGAGTCAATATATAAGGACTCTCTCTGACGCCCGAATCATGCCTATAGTAGAGATAAGATAGGATTTAGGTTCTGCTTCTAGAGAAATATTACTTAGATATTATGGAGCTTGCTAAGACTGAACCAGTAGCTTCGGCCTTGTAGCTAATAGAGATCGGCCTTGTCCGAAGTCTGCGTCAAGATATTACTTTAAAGTAAGTATGCGACCTTAGAAATCGTCCGTTCTGGTAGTACTTCTCGGTAATCTGATGCTTATGTGACTGGTTCATAGGGATCAGCCAGCAACACCAAAATAGTCCATACAGCCTTATCAAACCATAAAGGGATAACAATACTTTTTGTAATCCCCAAGCTTCTCAGATAGTTAGATATGAGCGCTGAGCTGGTAATGAACTCTTGGTACCTTCACTTTACGTCCGCCCCAATGGCTATGCTTCTGGTTATGAATAGTGTCGTGCATTGCAACAGGAACTGCGTGATTCGAGCGCAGATCTCGCCAATATCGGCTGGAAGAGTAAGAAAATGGATTTTTGGAGTAATGCGATGAGAAGCTCCTCTGTGATTGCTCTGAAATAGTCAAATATTCGCCCTATTCTCCATATTTCGATAGTCATGGGATTGAAAGCGCATGATACCTTGAGACCTCTATCTAGCTCTATTCGAGAGGTTTTTATACGCACATACGTTATAAAATTGCATCTTTATCAGATATTTTGCCAATTCACTAACTTCTAAGTGCCTTATGACTCGCCCTCGCTCTGTGGACCTTAACATCGAGTTGATGATTTGTCTCAACAATTGTGAGAGAATTAAGTGACAAAATCGCACCAACGATTGGGTTTAAGGATATTGTCGGTGGCGCACTGGAAAAAGTCAATGCGAAATCTTTGTCTGATGACTTCTCGAAAGGACCGCGCTTCTTGCAGGACGATAGGTCACCAGAGATATTTGTGTTACGCAGAGAAAAGTCATGGTAATGCTCTCTGTATAGTCTTTGCATTCATTAGGTGCGTCCCGCTAAAAAGCGAATTCTTCAACTCAGCGTCAATATGTCTGCTTAACCGCGGGGTGTTTACTTCCATCAAGGACAAGAGAACAAAATGTTAAGGTGCAGTGCATATTCAAAGAAGATCGCAAGGGACAATTGCCCATAAGGCGGTTACTTCTTAGTATCTAATATCACTTACTACGAGCGCATCATACAAGTCGACGGCAGGTTGTCTAAGTGCATAACAAAGTACTACTGATAAATCAAGGTAACTGATTCACAGTACCTAACGCCCTTCTAACGATCTATAAACTGAGAAAGTAAGTGCTAATACGGCTCTATTTAAGGGCCAGAGGTCTGATTGTCAAACGTCCTCGCCTCGATGTCAGTAACAAGCTCTGTCTTTACCACATGACCCATGCTTGATGAATATCTTCAACCAGTGGGCGCTTTGTTTGCCTTGAGATCGCTCTCTTTAGCCTGTGAGCATTCGAGGAGGTACCAACGACAACACATCATCTCGGAGACCCGCTCAAAGACACACATGAACTATCAGGAAATCGTTGTGTAAAGATGCATATGCTCAACAGCAGATGTAATGTGTCTTTGTTTTGTAAGAATAATCAAACAACACCTCCAACCTTCTAATGTAAGTAAGAAATTCCGCCCAGGGCCACAAGAATGAGAGACTTCCATGTATTTCCATTCTCCCATTTTCCCTCGCTGCTAGCAAGATCATCCCAAAAGCAACTAGACGATCTTACTACTCATGCCGAGACCTTTCTTCATACCACCTCGTCAGCGTAGGTTCCCGGGACACTCATCCTGACTCTTATCTAGTCCAGCAGAAGCTGTCTGTCAAGGAAAACAAGAAACCCAACAAGGAGAAACACGCCCGGAATCTGATTACCCAGCTCCAAAAATTGATCGCCATACGCAGCAAGTGTTGGACGGAGCCGTTCCAAGATATGAGACATAAGAGCGATGACGACATTGACAACGAAGCCTACTCCAGGTTGATACTGCTCGGCGACTTCGATGAGAATGACGGGGATGAGTTGACGAAGAAACGGCCCACCTATACTGGTAAAAATGCAGTAGAGATCAAGAAGCAGGAAGTGAACTTGGATACTCAAGGGGG
>JAAVUB010000167.1:0-165506 GCA_014898885.1 Fusarium lyarnte (nom. inval.)
CCCCTCCCCCTGTCCTAGTCCCGCATATTCAGAATTCCCCCGAGAAACTGATCACATCCATAACGTCAAAAATCTCTCAGCTCCAGCAAAAGTTCACCGGGGCTTGGCCCACGCCCATCAAGGTTCTCAGCAACCCACCACCGCCGCCGAGCATCGAGTTGGCCGTGGGGAATAAACAAACGACTAAACACCGCGGTCTTTTGGGTAAAAGAAGGGAAAATCTCTGCTAGTGAGTAACCTTGTTTGCAAGCTTACACTGTCCGCGGTATCAAATCGGATCGTTGGGTTTCAACGGTGCGGTCTTAGTGTTCGGCAGGAGGATCCACGGTCTGGCCGATTGCCACTCTTTTCTTGAACCTGCACCGCAATATCTCTCCTGTAAAAGGCTTCTCGTAGACATCTAGGTCATCCAATGTCGCCCCACGGTTCTTTTCGTTCACTGCCAAGAGCGCTGCTGGAGTTTCACTGACAAAGAGAGGACCTTGATGTTCACCTAATCCCCCACGCTAAGTGAGGTCGCCTCTCGCAGTAGCTATACATAATAAGCTTAGACATCCAGAGTTTTTTCTTTTTTTTCGGTATCATTCAACTCGTATGCAATTCTCTATCATGGCTCGTGTCAAGAGTTTCTTCGAGAGCCGTCGTGCCACTATGATCGCTGGGTCTCTCCTCTTCGCCGTCGCTGTCTCTGCGACGGCGAACCCAGGGGCTGTCAAGAGACAGGACTCTGCCTCTGCCACTGCCACCAAGACTGGTGTTGACTTTGAGAGTTTGACGGGCTGCCATATGCATGGCCCAACTCAGTACGTGCCTCCTTTATCCCCATCGCAAGATGTACTGACTATTCAGGTTCTGTATGGATGGCTCGGACGAGTACCAGATCGTTCTCGAGGCTACCATGACAAAGGATCCTCCGACCTCATACACGGACTGCCACAGCCATGGCTCAGACACGTACGTTCTATTCTCTTGATATTCTGGCGTAAGGTAGCTAAAAGATCAGATACTGCATGAATCCCAACGGCGGAGAAGTCCAGGTCCTCGTGGAAGGTGCTACAGCCGCTACTCAGACCGCCAAAGAAACTGCTGCCGCGAAGAAGGACGATATCACTGCCGTGTCTGACTGCCACATGCACGAGGCTTCTCTGTGAGTTTTTTCTTCCACTATTGATTGAACATTCGTGTCTAACAAGTCCAGCTACTGTATGGGCCCCAGCTCATCAGAGTACTACGTCCAGACCACCATCACCAACACCGAAGAGTATCCCGCTCAACTCACAAGCTGCCACAGCCATGGCGAAGAAACGTACGCTCCTCTTCCGTCACTGCCAACTCCGGCTAACCTTTTAGTTACTGCATGTCCGATGATGGCGAAGCTCCAATCCTCCCAGCTGCAGATGTCGAATCCGGTAAAGCAGACCCTCAGCAAGAACATTGTCATTTCCACGCTGGTGTCGAGTTCGTACCCCTTTGTTCCCTTGGGAAAAAACACTCGACTAACGCTCGGTAGACACTGCGTCGGTGGCGGCTCCGAAGAGGGCGGCCAGCGAGACTGCGGCCGTAAAGACAGAGACTACAAGATTGGCATCCGTATCGGAATGTTATTCGTCGTGCTGGTCGCTAGTGCTGTCGGTGTCTTTGGACCGATCCTCATGTCGACCTTTGTTCCCGTGCGATCGAACATTGTCCTCACAATTCTCAAGCAATTCGGTACTGGAGTTATTATCTCGACTGCCTTTGTTCACGTACGTTTACCCTCTTCCTTTAGGGACAGTAACTGACCGTTGTAGTTGTTCACCCATGCGTTCATGATGTTTGGCAACGAATGTCTTGGCGAGCTGCAATACGAGGCTACTACTGCTGCTATCGTTATGGCCGGTCTATTCATTTCGTTCCTTATTGAGTTCTGTGTTCAGCGTGCTCTGCGATGGCAGTTGACTAAGAAGACCGAGACTGACTCGGCTTACTTGTCACCCAAAGCTGTGGAGAAAGCCGAGATGGCCAACATTACAATCATGGAAGCTGGTATCATCTTTCACTCGATCCGTACGTCCGTCACCCTTATTACATACCCCAACTAACGTCTTCAGTCATCGGTATCACTCTTGTTGTAGCAGGAGACTCCTTCTTCATCACCCTCTCCATCGTCATCATCTTCCACCAGCTCTTCGAAGGTATCGCTCTCGGTACACGAATCGCCTCTCTGGGCTATGGTCAAATGCCCCTTTCTCTGGGTCATTCGCACTCACACTCAACTCCACCTCCATCCGTTGAACGAACCGGAACATCTACTGTCCCTCTGTGGAAGAAACTCGTCCTTGCTTCTGGCTTCGCCATCGTCACCCCCATCGGCATGGCCATTGGTATTGGTGTTCTCAACGTCTTCAACGGAAACGACCCTGCTACCTTGATCGCAATTGGTACCCTGGATGCCTTGTCCGCTGGCATCCTCGTTTGGGTTGGTCTAGTTGAGATGTGGGCTCAGGATTGGATGCTGGGAGGTGAACTTAGCGATGCTAGCCCCCTCACTACGCTTTTGGCTCTGTTTGGTATGGTCTGCGGCATGGTCCTCATGAGCTTGCTTGGAAAGTGGGCTTGAACGGTCGGTTGTTAAAATGCATGGAGATCGCGATGCGACGCCGGTGACGTCCATCGCAGCAGTCAAGATCACCCATTAGAGATATAGAAACAAGCAGCATGCACATAGAGTATACGGCATTCAATTCTCTTGCACTTTTTATCGCTCCCTGGGAGCTTATTGACTTGAAATTTCGGGAGTTCCTCAAATGTGAGATGCTGAATGAGTAGTTCAATTGAACTCAATTCTAGCACCCTATATTCTCCATGGTCATGTCTCGTCCTCTCCTTAATCTCTCTTTGCGCGCGCAGCCTGGATCTTCTTGGTCAAGCCTCCGATGCCAAAGAAGATACCAATAACCGTCTCATTCACCCAATTAGGCAAACATGACAGAATCCAAGTCTTGGTCGCCATTCCCCCTGCATAAAACCAGTCGGGTGTACCCCCAATCAACCCGCCCAGATACCCCTCACCCTTCAACGCAGCAGTCACCAACTTCTCCGCATACCTCTCGGTCGGCATAGTCGCCGTGCGCTGACTGAACGTCAATCGTCGCTGGAAAAAGTCATTTATGGGCATGTACAGAGAGTTGGGCGGCAGAGATCGATGTGTCCGGCTGGCGATGTTGGATCGCACTGTTCCGGTGACGGCGACCATGACGCGCACGTTGAAAGGCTTGAGTTCAAGACGGAGCGCGCGGGACCAGACGTTGATGGCGCCCTTGGTGGAGGAGTAGATGGCGCCGAAGATGTAGGGGACGAGGGTGGATGTGCTGGAGATGTTGATGATGAGACCACGGGCCTCAATGAGGAGGGGCGCAAAGGTTGAAACCATCTGGATTGGGCCAAAGACGTTGACTTCGTATGTTTGGCGAACATCGTCAAGATCCGTGTCAATGGAAGGGATGGTGTGAGTTCGGCCACTGGAGAAAAGTCAGTTGTACGCCATATACTGAGTGTACTGCGGCGTAAACTTACGCGTTGTTGACGAGAATATCAAGGC
Source organism: Fusarium lyarnte (nom. inval.) (assembly GCA_014898885.1). Taxonomy (NCBI): domain Eukaryota; kingdom Fungi; phylum Ascomycota; class Sordariomycetes; order Hypocreales; family Nectriaceae; genus Fusarium; species Fusarium lyarnte (nom. inval.). Next base: position 3,581 of record JAAVUB010000167.1, read on the forward strand.
GGCCACCGGTCAGCTCAGAGACCTTCTCTTTGCACTCTTGGATACTCTTGGCGGAGGTGATCTCCAGAGGGACGACGCTGATGCCGGGCTTTTCAAGATCCTTGATCATGTCTGTGTTACGCACCGTCGCAATGACATGGCAGCCTGCGAGAGGGAATCAGTACTCAATTGACAAGTCCCCAATTGTTCAACTCACCCTGACGATGAAACTCATCGACTAGAGAGTGGCCAATACCTCCAGGCGAGCATCTATCCTCATCAGCATCCAACCCCCAACAATTTCGGCGCTCAATTGCCTTACCCAGTGATAAGAACGTAAGTTTTTCTTTCGGCCATTTTGCTGACAATTTCCCGATTCTGATAGAAGATGTAAGTTGATTCGTTGAGAGTGAGCACTACTGCAACGGAGTAATCGTGGTATTGAAGCTTGCGATTGAGGTCTATCGAAGCTCTTAAAGTAACTAGGTTAAAGTGAAAACATGTGAAATTGGTCCGAGCTGTTTCTCCATCCCATGCCGAGACCCGCGGTGGACCACTGAGGATCGACCTAGTTTCGCTGCCCGCGGGCTCGCGTTGGGAGTTGAGAGTGTCACTATACGATCATCGAGTGCGAGTGCGAGTGTCTATCTTGATCCAATGACTTGAATTGAGCAGTCAACTTAGCCTTGGGACTTTTATTAATTCCCCGTCTATTACTAGGCATCTATCGTTGACAGTAGAGAGTTCTGGTCTTTGGAGCGGGGAACATGTTGCCTCGTATACACATCCAAAAGCTACCCTGTACTTTGCAATACCAAGCAAGAATGCACATCATTTATGAACATCCTCTGATTCAAATAGGCTGAATATGGCATCCACATGAATTATTGCATACACCTCCCATGGAATCTCTAGAAGCCTCAGAAGGGGTGGCAATAGAAGCCAGGACTAACTTGAAGCCGAAGGTCGAGAGGGCCTTGAAGCTGACTCCCCGGGCTTTCATGGAGGATCACTGATGCAATAGCCAGGAACGGCAACGGAGCAACTTATACGCAACCGGGGTTCCTTTACGGATCACTGATCAGATCGCGTGACCAGGGTGAGGCATTGATATGGTAAACATCTGGATTACGTAGCCGATAATCCCAAAGATCTGTATAAACGGGCAGTCTTTGCAAGTCAAACAGGTACCTATTCTATCTCAACGAACCTCCAATATCAGACGGGCGCTCTGTCGAGAACTGACTCTGAGGGAGCCAAGACCGTTCTGGCCATTTCGTGAGGGAGACTTTGATGCTGACTGATGCCGACATGGAGACTCCTAGCTCAAGCGTGCATTGCATTGAAAGCAAAAAGATGAACAGACCAAGTGCCGACTTGGAACCGCATGTTGTAATACAACACCGGGACGAACGGAAACGGCAAGAAATCATTTGAAGAGAATGGACTTCGCTTCGCATTTATTCCGTCGGCAACAACAAACTTTACCTGGATTATGATAATCTTCATTTAACGCCTGCACTTTAAAGCATGTAGGCCTCAAGCCTTATCGCGCAAGAAAGGAGGCAGACTTGGGGGCCAGACCTTGAGCTTTGGGTCGACAGGAACATACGGAGTGCCCTTCAGATATAACGGTTCAAAGATCGAACCGGACCTCAAGGCTGGTGCAAATAAAAATGCCTACACTTGGTCTTGTGAGGCGAAATAAGTAGGCACTGGTAGTTCTGAGGCAGTATAGTGTCGCCACGGCGAGAGAGGATCTCTTATCGTAGGGTGCCTCTCATCAACCGTTGACGGCGATAGCGACCGCCGTAGTCGTGAACATTTCAACAATCGCTTCATTCGAGGATAACGTATAGTAAAACAGTCAGATCTTTACGCTAAATGACAACCAATGATACATCCTGTACCGTCCAAACTCCACGAGGCTATAACCTCATTCATACCCATCCAGAACCATTATTCCTTCATTCTTTTATAAACCATTAATCCCTCCAGCCCGATGATATTGACGAATGCGACGAACTCAAACGCGATCTATTCCCCCGTGGTTCAACAGGTGTAGAATCCATCTCAACCGCCGTCCCCGTCCCGTCCATCTCATAGACCGGCGCGGGCTCAGGCGGCAGTTCCACCGGCCCAGGAGGCTTGTAGAATCCGGCGTTTGGATCCGGTGTCCCCATTGCTTGGTGCGGCGAGCCTGCTGCTGACCACGCTGGTTTCGGCTCGCTGGGTTGGTACGGTGAGCCGTCGCGGTTCTCGTAGTTGGGCAGCATGGGGTGCGACTCTTCGGCGTTCTTCCTGCGGCGCTGCATCCAGAACCACACGAGTAGGCCTACTACCGCTGCACCACCAACTGCTGCGCCAACGGCTACTCCCGCTGTGGCGCCCGTTGACAAGCCCGTATCGTCGTTGTTGTCAGCGCTCGTCGTGGCAGCAGCTGTGTCTTTCGTGGTACTCGCCGAATCGGTCGCTGTCGCAGAAGCAGTCGAAGAGGTAGCCGCGTCAGTCGTCGTACTCGCACTCGCACCCTTCTCTGCCGCCTCCTGAAACTCCTTCTTGGTGACCTTCATCGGCGTCTGCGAATTGGAGCACGCCTCGTTCATGGTGTCGTACGTCTTATCCACATCGCCGGGCGACTGCTTGCCGATGCACGCAGCGGAACCGAGGATGAAGTCATTGTTGTAGTTGCCAAGACCGCAGAGGCAGTAGTTCAGCTCCTTGCTGTCAGCGCCAGTGCACGAGGCGTCGTCGGCGGCTTGGGAGAGACACTTCTGCGCGCCCTCGGGGTAGAAGTCGAAATTGTTGTCGAGAGCCAATGAAGGCGTTAGGAGGAGGAGGAGTGTGAACCAACGCGACGCCATGGTTGATGCCAATTGGACTGGATGCGTGTTGGTTGGTGTCTTTGGAGGGCCCCCTTGAGAGAGACGGGAACCTGGTTTTCAGCTGAAAAAGCCACCCAGCCAGGCTAATTATGTAAAAACAAGTGCTGATTGATCAATCATTCAAAAGCCGAGACAGATAAGTACTTGAAGGACATAGAGTTAACAGTTCCCAGCTCGTATTGTAGCGAATGACAGAAAAAAGGAAAAAGATAACGAATGGTGATGTTTTGTTTTAAATGCTCGATGTGATGATGCAAAAAAGAGGAGAAGGGAGGAAAAAGCAGGGGGGAGAAAGAAGACGGAACCGGGTTCGGGGGGGTTTTAGTGTCATAAATTATCGGAACCTCCAAAAACTATGACGGAATTAGTGGAATAGCACTGCGCGACTATGAGCTGTTTGGTTTGGCTTGATTTAATTACCTTGGTCGATCCTTCAGTCAGCACCAAACCCATCTCAGCATCAGGCGTGAGAACAATCGAGGATCGACCCTCCCAAGCCCCATCAGTCCATGGCGCAGTAAATCGCCTGTAGGGAGCCCTGATTGGTGATTTTCGGGCTAATTTTAGGGTGAACCGGCCGGATATTCGTCAGCCGTGCTCTGTGGCTTGTGTTGAGGCGGTTTCGTCACAGAACATTGACTGAGTGAGAACCAAGATAATGTCAGCCGTTCTTGATAAATGAAATACTTATCCGTGGCAAGAATATTATCATCTGAACTGATCACTAGCCGCAGCCCTACGGAACGTCGGGGCTTGGCAAAAGCTTAGACTACATGAGGCGATCTCCAACGGCAACGTCAACTCCGTAGGATCCCAATCAGCCTTACCTTTTGTCTGAGCTGGCATGTGGATTTCCATGCATCCACCAGGATATTGCTTGACTTCCACAAACAAGGGTATCATTCTCTTACATTTCTCCATTTTTTAAAATACAACCAAATTCCATATCTCGCTTCGGCCCCGCCCGTTGTCTCACCGGTCTTACAATCGACTGAACACCTTGCCAAAGATCTCACGGGCCTTCAATAGGTTCAGCAGACATATCCGCTCGTTGTCCAGATGAGCAGAGTCGCTTGACTGTCCGCAAGGCAGATGAGCTGCAGGAGCCCCGAATTCTTTCTCCAGGAATCTGATCGCTGGGATGGATCCACCCTCACGGATGTAAAGCGGCTTACGCGGTTTGCCAAGCTTGGTCTTGACTGACAGAACTTCTTCCTCCTTGGACTTTTCTGTCTCTTTCGGCTCTGGTGTAGCTTCACCTGATGAGGGCGATGTTTCGAAACACTCATCCCACGTCTCCAAGATGGCCTTCTCCAATGTCTGGAAGATAGCATTGGTAGGGTCTCCAAGCCATGGTTCAGCTCTGTTGTCGACGTTGATGGTGAGTTTGTTCTGTGACTCAAGTTGAGAAAACTCATTCTCAAGGAACTTGACGAGTGCCTCAATCACGCTGTCCACTTCTTGTCCCGGCACCATGCGCAGACTGATGTGGGAACTGGCATGACTGCTTACTAGACTCCCATCAGGACCAGAAACCTTGTATCGGTGGAGTGTCAGATTGGGCTCGCGCCACCTTGCCATAAGCGACTGTTTGAGCCTCTCCTCGGGTCCCTTTTCAGGATTACTGCGGATCAAGATCTGGGCAATATCATCGTAGCGCGCTTCCTCTTCAGGTGTCACCGGAAGAATGCCATCGTAGAAGCCGGGAATCTGTACCCGGTTGCCAGGGCCCTTGAGCTTGCCAAGGATCTGAGTGAGATCTGAAAGAGGCTCATTCATCATGTATGAGCCGTCGACACCCGAGTGGATATCTGGACGAGGCGCATCTACGCAGACAGTTGTGTGCAAAACACCCCGAAGACCGTACGTCAGGCACGGGACTTCGTCGTCTAACCAGTAACTGTTGGCAAGCAGGATGTAATCCACTTCGCCGATCAACTCTTTGTTCTTCTTGACAGCTTCCTCAAAGCCTAATGATCCAAACTCTTCCTCGCCCTCAATGAGAAAGATGACGTCGTTCTCCAGTTGCTGGTTCTCCATCAGATCAGTCACTGCATACAGCGCAGCGATAATGGGACCCTTGTTGTCACTAACACCACGACCGTACAGGTAACCGTTAGTTCCTTGCATCGTGAATGGATCAGTCTCCCATTTGCCTTTGCGGCTGTCGGCAGCAACGACATCATAATGGCCGTAGAAGAGAATTCGCTTTCGCCTCTCGGCAGCCTCCTTCTTAGCTGAGAAATGTGCGTAGACGACAGGGTTGTGGTGCTTCTCGGTGCTAAGTAACTCAACGTGACCACCGAGACGTTTGAACAGCGCACCGAGGTAGGTAGCTCCCTTGCGACAATCTTCCGCAAACTCGGGGCGCGAGGAGACAGTTTTGTATGACACAAATTCCCGTAATGACGATAGTAAGAGGTTGTCCGAAGCCTGTGATATTTCTTTCTCTTTACTGTTGCACTTGTCGGTGTCGATGGACCAAATCGAGATATTGTCGTCGTTGGCGCCGGTGATAAAGTATTGCTTGTTCTTGTAGTTCGTGACAGCCGATGCAAGGACCTTGCCCTGATGAGCTTCCCATCTTAGGAGGCACTGATACTTCTGGGGAACGGTTCCAGAGGAGGCATGCTGGTATTTGCCGTAGTGGGTAGTACTGTATTTCTAGAAACTGTTAGCATAAAGTTGAGCCTGGCCGACAAGAGTACTCACGCTGGCCCAACCATTAGTTGCGGCAGTCCATAAATATCCCCAGCCCATTTGTATCGACATAATGTCGCAGTCGTGAGCCTTGATAACCCTCAATCGCTGCGCAGTATCAAGATCCCACAGTTCAACGATACCGTCAAGCTTGCCAGCGTACAGGAACGAGCTATCAAGTGCCAGGGACAAGACAGACTCGCCATCGTCAGAGCCCAGTGTCATGATCTCTTGGATACCACCGCTAAGCTCCTCGTCATCCTCGACAGCATGCCCAAGGCTCCAAAGCTTGATTGTACCGTCACCCGCACCAGAGATCAGGACATCATCGTCAGTTCCAACATCAACTGTTGGTCCCTTGGCCATGAGCATACAGTACACATATCCATAGTGGGCAAAGTTTTTAACGCAGCCTGCGTGCATCTCGAGAACAGTGTGTGCTTTGGGTATCAATCCCCATCGATCGTCGTTTCGCCGGGGCGTACTTGCGCCGCCACCAACAGCTTTGGAGTCGAAGAAGCGATGATTTCGTCGATCAGGATGCTGCTGTGACTCGGGGGACACACGAGCTGTAACGTCGTTGAGACCAACCCATTGAATGGTGGCGTTTTGTGCACCGATGTATAATGTCTCATGTTGGGGGCTGTATGCAGTACAAAAGATATCGCCGACATCGTAGGAGCCGTAAATTTCGTAAAGTCGAGTCAAGGTGCTTGGATCCCAGACATTGATGATAGGGTCTCCAGCGCTGGAAAACAGGAGTGACGCATCGGGCGATAAGGATAAGGATAGGACACTACGCTTGTGGGCTTGGACACGGCGGACTTGGCGGAATGTGTCAAGAGACCATGCTACAATCTCTCCGTCTTGTGTACCGGCGTAGATCGTCTCATGCTGTGGGCTCACGGCGAGAGCGAGAACGGTGCTTGCATGAGACAAAGAATGGACGAGGTCGGGGCTTGTGGAGGGATCTTCGGGGGCTTCGAGGGGCGAGAGAATCGGAGACGAGGGACCTGGCGACATTGTTGGCGATACCGTCCGTGAAGGCATCGTGAGGGTGTCTGGGAGCTGCTTGTTAGCTCGGTGGTAGGAGCAGCGGTGGAGGATCTCGAGGGAGGGGCAGACAGGGGTCTCGAGGAAGACGACAGCGTGCTAAATGACCGCTTGCGAAAAGACAACTCAAAATTAGGGAATGCGTATGAGAGGCAAGAAACACAGTCTTGATCAACACCGGCTTGGATACAATTCTTTGTGGTGTTGTGGATAAGCAATATCGATAACAAGAGTCAGCGCTGAAGCTCCAGCGCCGAGACCGCTCAGAAATTCGGCCAGGTATGACGCGATTGCGCAATCGCCAAATCCAGGGCCTCTCCCTATTCTCCCTTGCAAAAGTCCACGAAATGAACCGAAGCTTCAAAAAAGCAGAGATAAGACGGCTGAGCCCGATTGTGTCATTTTTGGTTGAGCATTCGCAATTGAACACTCCAGAGTGTTGGGATTTGCACTCAATTGCTGGTTATCATGGGCGACCACGCCACAGCCTTTTGTCATGTTGGATCGTTTATTGGATGATGGAGGAGAGCACAGCCACTGGGCCAGCCTTGCGGGATCAATAGCCACACGATCCGGTGCCCCGTAAATCGGCACTAGCCTTTCGGGGAATATTGTTGATTGTAAGTCGAAGAGGCCTGAAGACTTGCTCAAGACGTGATGAGAGTTCTGAGGATAGGAGAAGATATTTGGGTAGTTGTTGAACGGTTCAGGCCACTTAACCATGATTGAGTATTTGCTCGACAATGAATGAGCAATGAAGGATATTAGAGACAGAAGGGACCTGGCCCAATTCGTCTCCAATGTCAACGATTTGAGAGCAACACTTACCATCGTCAGAATTGACCAGCAATTCCACAGCCTGTCTCTTCTCATACTCCAATATCTTTGCACATCCCCTACAACCACCCTCATTCATTGAAGAGTCAAACATGATCACAACGCTCATAACAGCAGACAATAAAAAGATCTTGAGTGAAGAGATTCATTTAATAGAGAACAGGAATACTTGTAAGAAAAAGGGAGTAAGATAAGACAAGACAAGCTTCTGACCCCCAACATAACATAAGGTAGCCAGGTGACCTGTACGACCTGTCCCGTATACGTGTGCACGTCTCAGAGATACAAAGCAACAAAGAGACATTGGGCTCACCGATATTTTAGGCCACCCCTGATCCTGATCCTGATCCTGAGCGTCTCTCAGCCCGGCTGCGGCTTGACATGGGTCCGGCTGTTGGCGATATCGGGGGCGGGACGGACGGGAGCTGGCCTGGCCTATCCGTAGTTGGGCTGGGATAAGGGTGCATGCACTGAGCCGTTGCATCGGGAGTGAGGATCCTTGCTATGGTCACATTCATGTCTTGGCTGGCGATTTCGATCGTTTGACGTGCAACTAATTGTTTGTATTTCTATCCAACACTGTACCCTTCCATTCTGTTCTACTTAACCCCCAATGTAATACATTCGTGTCTTACATCAGTCGCGCTAACGAAGCTTGCTCACATCATATCTATCTATTCACATCTTCTCCGGCCATTGGCGCCTCCTTACCCCAGGTTTCGTCAGATTGGCACCATGATCGCTGCCATGACACAATACTCATGCTTTACCACCCTCTCTTGTCATCAATATGGATGTTTCATCCACCGCACGCTCTATATCAGCAAAAAATGGTGCATTTTAACCGTGTTGTGGCTGCTTGAAGGACTGACCGCGAAAGGCTAACGTACTTGTTGGCCCGAGTAGTAATTGATGAGCTTCATATGTGTCTTGCACGATTACGATGTCCCAACTGCCGTCATCGGAGGCGGGAACTCGATGGTCATCTTGTCGTTCTAAGCAACCTTCGAAAGCTCGACAGTGTCCCACCAAGCGCATGGCTATTAGAACCGTTGAGAACTTTGATGTCTCCAACTCCGAGACTCTCAATTACCAGACCTTATGGGCCCCCTGGCCATTGATTCGCTGTGCTGCCCGCCAGTAGGTTCAAGATATGTCCAAAGGATATGTATCGCCGCTTCTTGATGGGCATGCAAGGTAGCCTGACATCTCCCCTAACCCTAAGTCTCCCAACTGCAGCAATTAGAGCCCCAGTGACAAACAGTAGCCGTTTGGCCTTGACAAGTTTATCAGTATGACCTGGCCTCCCGCCGGGCATACTGCGATTCGTCGAGAATGGTTAGGCCCTATTAAAAGTCCTGTAGGATCTCCAGTCAAGTGTTAAACTCTACCAGCGTTGCGTCCTGCTGTTCCTTTGTACCCTTCTCGGGGGGCTTATATCCCGATCGTTGATGTGTTTTTCTGTGACTCGTCGCTTTCTCTCATTGCCGTAGGTCTTCATCTATCCTGGAAGGGGCATTTTTGAAGACTACCTTGCTGAGAGCATGAGACCATGGCCACCTTTGATGGTATCGAGGTTCGAGGCTCTAACCAAGCTTGTTGTGCAAAGTGCGATGGCGTCGATGTTTGTGTGTTGTATATGTAAATTCCCCAGAGTTTTCGCAAACAGTCGTTTCATGCTGATTTCTTTGGGCGCTTCTATAGAGGACGCTGGATACCTCACCGAATTGAACCAGACGGGTGTCATAAAATCTTTAGTGTAAGTCGACTGGCTATATCCCGCCGCCCTCTTGTTTGAGAAAGTCACTCCAAACCAAAGCTCGAGTGTATCTGAGCTCCCTTGTGGTAGCCACGAAGGCTCTTCAAGCTGGTATCACAGAGCGTAAAGCTGGAGTCACGATCGCAGCCACACTTCAACGTAACTGTCGACTAGGAGCCCCTCGACTGATGAGCGAAGGTGCTTTTGCCGTAAATTATGAGGCTATGACAGAAGAGTTCAATGGCTCACCATCGAGTAAGATTGGTAGGCCGGCATGAGTAAGGAGGGGAGTCATCGAGAAGTTGTCTCCCTTAGGGGGATCAGGTTTGTCTTGCCCTGCCTCCGATTATGGTAGAGGTATACCAACGGAATTGCACGTCGTAGATCCTCTACAGAGAACCTATCCCCCACAACCAGAGTAGTATCAGTTCCCTGGAGGATAGAATACAATTCGAGCCATAATGGGAGGCGCCTAGCCTGGTACGTTGTACTCTTGGCGGAGGAAGACTCTGACATCTTCTTATCAAAAGACATGTCATTAGTAGACTTGATTTTGCAGGGTGAGGGTGTCCTCAGTTCCAATGGACTACAGACAAGCTCTATATTCTACGTCAGGCTGGTAGGGAACAATAGACCAGTTGTGATCGGTGACAGGTGGTGCTGCGCCCCTGGTATCATCAGCAGGAGTTCTTTGTGGGGGGCGCGAGCTTGCCGAGTTTCTCGTACGTTCATACCATTTATCGCAGCGCTTGCTTCGCTACGAGGGCTGTATGAAGATCATGCGTATATTCCGCTTCGCCTTCCTTTCCAGAAGTGTCAACTTTCATGGTGTTTAGCTGTAGCCAGTGTCGTGTGGTTCTGGTGAACGCTCTATCGCCGCCCATGATCATATTCCATGGACTTTCGAAGCCTTTATTGGGTGTAGCAGTAACAATTTGGAGATGCACTGACAGGAACAAGCACACTGCAGGGGGTTCTGTGGTGGTTATGCTGGCCCCCCGAGTCGTTTGGGGGGAGAGTGAACATGTCCGCCTCGTGCAGCAACTTGTAAGCTCTAAGAGGCACTCAGAGTTGCCCATCCTATAATCGCGAATTCCCATGGCTGACGGGTCGACTACCTGGATATATATATCCATCACAAACGCATGTCTAGTGGTAACCTCCTAACAGATATAGTTATACGGGTTTCCTGCTGAAAAGGCCTTGTGCTTTCTGTACGATGTTAGTGACTTATTCGGGACTGCTGAATTCAGGCCAGCTGCTGGTATTATATTCTCTAGTTATACGAACCAAGAAGCTCCTTTCAAAGTGATTAATCTCTGAAAGATGGTATTCTATCTGTGTCATTTATATACATATGGTAGTGACCCTTACTTGAGCATTCATCTTGGTGATTTAAATGTCCTATTCCCGCTGGTCGTGTACCAAGAGTAACACCTCAATCTGCTGTTACTGGCACATAACTCTGGAAGAGATGGTGTCAAACAAAGCCTCCATCTCTTCCCAGGCCTTGGCCAGGTTGTCTCCACTTGAGGGTCTCATTCATGATCCTCGATGTTTGCAGATATATCGTATACTATGGGTGCAAACTTTAGTACTTGCATCACACGCAATGAGGTGAAAGATGCGGTGGCAAACTCGATGCATCTATCACCAGCAGGAGTGACGAGAGCTGTCTTGTTGCTGGACATGGTACCGGATCTGGAGTGCCCTCCAAGGGGCAGTAATCCGAGCCAGTTCAGCCTTCACATCTCTAGACGCCTTCTGCTAGAGCAAGTTTCTCTTGGGGCTTCTTGTTTTGTTGTACTGGATCTAGACCACTTCAAATTCTTCAAAGAGTGGCGAATTCTCTTCTCCGAGAAGAACATGACGCCCTTTTGGCGCTCGCCTGGGCTACTCTTTGTCATGGCCTGAAGTAGGTATCCCATCTTTGTCCCGGCCAGCTACTCGCGTTGCTAGCAAGACTTTTCCATTCTTCCTCGCTACCTTGGCCGTCCCCTGTGTCCTCAAGATGTAATCTTTGAGCAGTGCTTGAAGCTGGGTCAGGGTGGTGCCTCGAGGGATGAAGTGGCATTAGCTCTGGCTAAGTCAAGTTTTCTGGCTTTTTTGCCAATCTCGGGTTCGGCATCTGTTGGGGGGGCTTGCTGCTTTTCTTTTCTTCCGATGCTTGGTGTGTCGTCGTCTGCCTGGTCGCTTGGCTGGTATTCACTACTGCCATCGGTATTGATGATATGAGATGCAGGTGGTGTCGAGCATCTCCCAAACACGCTAGATATCGGAACGGGTGAACGGGTCACAACACTGCGCAAGCCTTGCAGTCCCACGTGTCGTTAGGACTAGACCAGCGCTGGGTTGTATTTATATTGTATGAGTTTCGGTTGTATGGCTAGCCTCCAGTCTGGTGTCTGAGCTGCGGTTGCCTAAGTGCCTAGATTAAGCCTCCAATGTCAGTATAGGTATTCATGCAGGCAAGGAATGGGACAACGTACTGATGCCGGAGCTGCAAAGGGCCATTTATATTCAACCCGAGACATTCTTCGTCGTCGGGCTCCGGCGTCAGCAAGACTCTATCATAACTCGAGCCAACTATGCCGCCATTAAAGAGGCTAGTGTTGTTAGCCATGAACGATAACTTGAGAAGCTGGTAGGGTCTGCCTGAGAGACTCCCAAAAGATACTGATGATGAATCTGTATGTCGATTTCACATTTCCTCATCAATGAGATAACGTTTTAGTATATACAATCAAGTTGTCGTTGTTGGAGAAGAAGAAGAAAAGATATCGGGGAAGAAGGGGGTATTTATACTTGTACTGGGATACGTAAACTCATCCATTCTATTCACAGTATGACAGTTTTTAACAACGCGTCATCTTCAAGGCATCCATTAAATGGATATACCATTTTGCACAAATAAAATGATAGACAAGATGGCAATCGCTGAGTAAATGTCTCGTTTGGCCACCTTGGAAGAAGCCCAGGTAATTATAGCTGCAATTCCGATATCATCATCACAAACTTCGCGAGTAGAAGGCATCCTACATCTGCTGGGCTAACAGAACCACATGTTTGGCCAAGCATGTGTCTTTATAACCTGGTGCCCTACGTCAATCGATTCGCAAGCATGGACAAGCTGCATTCGAGGCAACACTGCATCCACAAGCAGCCGCCTGACAAACATAAAAACACTTGGTAGCAATCCTCTTTCGTACTCAAACATGAATTGACTTAGGCAAGCTAGCTTGGTCTAAACTTGCTGTCGGCTGTGAAGGCATTGTTGGTGTTTGGAAAGCAACGGGCAGCATCAAGGCAAGCGGCATTCTTTGCTCGACACCACTGTAGTTAAGACAATTGGACCAAACCATAGTAAATACCACAAAGCAAAATGCAAGCAGCCATATGCAAATCTTGCGCCAATTACAACGAAGCAACAGTCACGCAATGCAGGCATGTTAGCGAGGCCAACGCATCCGTCGTCAATCTGCAGCGTGACACTTCACATCTCGCTTACAAACCCCCACACCAAAACCTGATATCATCAAAATGTCACGGCAAACCTCACTATCTCAGGACAAACACAATTTAACAATCCAGATGAGAAGCACGAGCTTCTCATGTATTGATATACAACCCCTGAGGGCTACCTAAATACAAACAACTCTTCCCACCCAATGCAAACAGCTCCGTCATCTGTCTTCCGTGCGTCATGCAATAATTCCACCTCCACTCAAGCGTGTGCAAGAGCATCTTTCATAGTATTCATAAGAAAGTAAAGAAACAACCAAGTAAAAAAAACGAAAGAGAATAAATCGCTGGTGGGAAGGGCATTCTTCTTCGCCCATCCATGATCTGTACTTGAAAGAGGAAAATATCCGTAAATGTAATGTAAATCTTTGTCTCGTCTACCGTAGATGTTGGCATCCACCGGTCTTTAAAATGCGCCAGGGTAATATGCAGAAAATGTGTAATAAAAAATGTGAAAATGAGGGGGTATTAAGTCCCACGAGATCGTTATGCCATGACGAGTGAGCGCTCCTTCTTCTCCTTGTTCTTGAAGAGGGCCTTGAGCATGTTGCTGTTGTTGCGGTTGACCTTGGGTCGTACAGTGACTTGTGATTCGTCGTCTCGTCGGCTGCTTCGGCTGTCGATTGACCTCGTCTCGGTCCTCTCGGAACGCTTACTCCTTGATGAGCGATGGCTGCGCTCACTGTCGGCGATGCTCTCTGCGTAATCCTCACGTCGGGTACTCCTGTCGTCATCATCGCGACGGCTTCTGTGACTGCGATGGCTACGGCGGCTGTCGTCTGTTCTGTGAGTCTTGTGACTTCGTGAACTCTCATGTGTTTTACTTGTTCTTGTGCTTCGGCGGGACTTGGTGTCGAAATCGTCTCCTCCATAGCGACTTCTTGTCTCCCTGTCGGCCAAGGGTGTGATAAGCTCCATGTCAACCTCACTCTCATCCTCTCCATATGGCACAATGCCTCTTCTCCAAGTCTCAATTGAACTCAAGTCGTCGTCAAGGATGAGGGCCTCATCAACACCTGGGCCATACTCAACACCGTACTCGCTCTGGGTTCGCAGGGGTGCAGGTCGGTCCATAGGCACGCCCTCATACGCCAAGGCCTCGCGCGCCGCCTTCTCCTCCTTCATTCTCTGGAAGATCTTCCATCCTCCAAAGCAGATAACGGTAACACCAGCAGCGAGACTCGTGCCGATCAGGAATTGCGGGGACGATAAGAGAGAAAAGACAGCTGGCGATCCACTCTTGAGAAGACCCAGAAAAGCGGGCGATGTCTTCTTGACCATCTTTGACAGCTCAGCAAGCGAGAGCGCAACGGCCGCCGCGTGGTCTGGGTTCTTCTGGAGCTCGGCCATTGTCGTTGTAGCCGAGTGGTGGATACATTTGGCTTCGGTTAAGAGACCCTCGACGCGGTGAACAAGACCCATGGCCTGCTTCTCATCATAATATTGCGGGTCCAGATCGGTGCGGTCCTTCAGATCGGGGGGGACGCTTCCATATGCGAGGTCCATGTCGATTTCCTTGCGCGGCCTCATCTGTACTAGTTCTCCAGTCGATCGGTTTCGGGGCACCATAGGGCCAGCACCGTAGGCAGAGGGAGCCATGGTGCGCTGAGGCATGGCAAGCTCCATGGGGATCTCTTTGTATACAGTTCGGGTGGGAGCTTTGCTGGGAGCTGTGGCGGAAATCTCAGTGTGTCTCTCGAGGTTGTCAAGAGTCAGCGCACGGCGACTGGCAAAGTCCTCTCGAGGATGTCGTGAGTGGACGCTTCGCGATCGGCGACTGCGTTGCGAGCCAGCTTCGCTGCGCTGATCACTGGCGCGAGGAGGATAATATCGGGAACGGTCATCATCGATGTACATTTGTTGTTGAGGAAAGGCTTGAGGTTGAGCATTGACATCGAAGGATTGAGAGCGCTGCATGCCCTGCTGGGCTTTGATCTCGGCCTTCTTGTCCTTGTAGTTGCCCTGGGCTTCCTTGAAGATGGAAAAGAGCTGCTTGCCCTGTGAATTGTTAGCCAAGGTTGGGAAGCGCAAGCGCAAAGGGACAACGAACGGTCTTGATAATCTTTCCGGAGTTGTTAACAATGGTGATTGTCTGTTCGAGCGCCATGTTGGGCAGCGGTGTAGATGTTGTGGTCCTGCTCTAAGTCGCGAAGCTGCGACGAGGTGAGAGCAAGAGCTGTAGATGCGCGGGATATATGTCGAAGGGAGGAGGCCAGCTCTCTCTATTTGTCTGTCGGAATGTCTATCTCTGGTTCGTAATGAGACAGACAGACAGGACAGGGCAATATAAGGAGCTGATGCTTGCCAATGCGACAGACTCAGACTCAGACCGCAACGAAGTTGACGAGGTAGGCAAGGTAGGTAGATACAAGGACAAGGGCAAGCACGAACAACGCCCAGCCCGTTCTTGAAGGATACGATCCGATCAAGGACTAGGATCCCCTTTACAAGAAATAGGGAGCGCGATGGAATAAATGATTCACGCTTTCCCGGTCCCGCGGTGGGAATGGATGAGCTGAGGTTGATCCGCAGTGGGGGTGAGTTTGAGAGATCAAAAAGTGGGCGGGGGGGAGCACAAAGATGAGAAATGGGTAATCCGAAAAAAATATGAGGTCGGTCAGGTTCCTTGCTTTGTAGTTTGTACCGGTATAACCACTGAAAGAGGTAGCCCAGAGCTTGCGGTACAGCGGCCTCCGGGGGTACAATTGCAGGGGACTAGCTCGCTGTGGCTCAAGAGACGGAGCACGTAAGTTTAGTTTTCCAGGCGGTGGCGCCGGGGAACAGAGAGTTCGGTCCACTTGATGGAAATGGACGAGAAGAAAAAAAGGGTCCGTCTGGGAGGCAGCTGGAGCTGGAGGGGGAAACAGGTGAAAGTGGAAAAGCTAAGCTTGTTGGAGGCGGTGGATTTGTCGGTGAGGAAAAACCGGGAGTAGAGGGCAGGGTAATCCCAGATTTGAAGAGTTAGGACAAGAGGAGAGAGGATAAAGAAAAAGGAAGAGGATGGGGAAAAAGGGGTTGATAAGTGGTTATACAGAATTGGAATGTATCAAATCAGATAAATCCCCCGTGGGCAGATGGACATGCAGAAGGTGCATTCACATCAACAGGAGAGGTACATCGGTTTGAGTTTGTCCCCAAGGCGGCAGAGACCATGGATGGATGGGTTGGGCTGTTAAATGACGGGATAACTGAACTAGACTATCGAGAGCGACTGGCTGATAGTGATTCTCAGGCACAGTAGCTGCAAGCGAATAGGCCCAGAGTGTGACAAGCTGCACGATGATGAGGTCGTGTTACAGTTGGATCCCGCATCGCATTGCAGATGGAGATTTAGAAGATGTGATCAAGATATTGACTCAACTGTCTGTCTGTCCGTCCATCTCTGAACGCTACGGTATGAAGAACTTTGTATCTTCAGAAAACCTCTTTTCCTCGGTACATATCGTGTCGCTGTACTGTAGACTCAGACCTGAATCTCCAACACGATACCGAAATCACAGTCCCATCCTCTCATCCCAGTTCTCTCGCAAGTTGACGCCCATATCGTCTCACCTCCATCACCTGGAGTCTCTGCCGATTGGTCCAAGAGCCCACCTCCTTCGTCAGGCGCCTGTGCATAGGATCCCAACAGGGCGTATCCCTGTTTTTCTTCGTTCCCTCTCGAGGCCCGCTAAGGCTCAGCGCGCGCCAATTCGCATCACACATGTGGTTTGTCTGGCACCCTATCAAATATCGACAGGGCGACCGTTGACCTGCCCGCCTACGTAGGTAGCATCTGGTCTCGATACCGACAATTAGGGAGGAACTAGAAGCAGGAGAAGAAAAGAAGATGGCTGGTCCGGCATGCGGGGATGCGTTTCCGTACGAGACGAGATGTCAAGGGCTGTCGATCTTGTGCTGCCGGCCTGCCAGGATGTTCCCTCTTGTCTTGGTCACGGGGATGAAAGAGAGCATGAATCTGGAAGTTAAGGTCAAGCCCAATGCTGAGCCACACCTGGCCAACGACTTATGTGGCTGAAGTTAGTCTCCTCTTTCTCTTGTCTTTCAGCTGGCCTTGTCACACTTCCACCACGGTCTGGACTCATAGTCAGATGCTTACAGGTGAGTCTAACATCAGATAGATATCTTTTTGTCAAGGCCACATAAGCCTGTGGCAAAGCAAAGTCTCCTACTCAGCTCGAATAATCACTCACTGCCACAATTTCTCAAAAAATAATACCTCGTCTCTGCCCAAAGAAACACATGGGTCGATAACAACAAGCCAGCCAACCCAAGAACAGACAGACAGACATGCTATGCTGTGCTCGGATTGAAGCAGACGATGCCATGTGGCAGTCTCCCAGGCTAGTCCCCTACGGAGAAAAAGGAAAGGCAGTCATTAGTCTAGCCCTCCCGTGGCAGATCCTGCTCCTCCGAATGGTATGGGACTGATCGGCGGGCTTGGCTCACCCTAGACCTGCCTGAGTGAAATAAACAGGAAAAACCGCGTTGAAGGCCTCAAGACGGGATATGTTGTACTTACCTTAGTTAATTGCTGACCTTTGCTCCACTTGATGTCTCGTGTCGTGGTTCATTACGACTCTGTCTTATTTCAATAGCTCATCCTGTTTGTGGTGGCTTTCTTTTAATGTTTCTTGAGTTGTCAGGCTCTGGTCCGATTGTCGGGGTCCCCAAGATCTCACCCCGCAACTTGGGCTTGTCTTGGCAAATACGTAGGTTGTACTCCGATGGTCAAGACGAGCTCCGATATGAACTGAGTCATGAGAAAGGCTACAGTTCTCAGTAAGAGGGCTAAATTACATTGGAAATGCTGTGTTTTAACTCCTAACGCAGCAGCAGAGTAGATACCCTATAACTCGATACCGTTGAAGTTGCGCAATCCCTGCTTCATCGACTCAATCACCCCATCGAACTAATCGAGCCCCGGATCTTTCTTTGCCCAGATCACGGACAATCATGTTATCTCAATCCAGTCTCTAAAGCACCAATTCGATCCAATCCCTCTACGTCAATCATAATTATGACTTCTAATATCAATCATTAAAAAAAGCAAATACCAATACAATTCCCCGCGTCAATTCCGGATCTCCGTAGTGTCTCCACCAAATTATCCCGCACCGTCGGCACTCGTAACGCAACCTCACATCATCATCACATCAGTAAACCATGTCCTCAGTATCCTCCCTCTGCGCCGCGCTGCAGACCTCCACGACACACGTCGTAGACGGTCTGCGCAACTTTGTCACGTACTATCCGCAAGCAAGGCTGGACCTGGCTAGCTTGTCCCGGGAGCTCGCGGAGCTGCAGATGGTAGCGAGGCTGCTGCATCACAACGCCCAGGCCCTGGAGTCCGGAAGCGCGCCGCTGCCGGGAAGGTTGGATGAGGCGATCAAGGGGGTTGTCAGTGAGGCTGGGGAGTTGCTGGAGGAGGCGGATGACGCGTTGGATACGGGAAGGACGGCAGAGGAGAGGACGCCCTCGTGGTTGGAACATACTGCCGAGAGGTTGTCGCCGTTTGCAAAGTTGCTTGAGGGTTTGAGAAGTGCCATGAGTCTAGGGCTTGACTGTGTGTTACTGCAAGTTGACTCTACCCCATTTCATAAGACACTCACTAACAATATCACAGAGCTATCAATTCTCAGCCACATGATGGTGAGAGAGAACTTCCCGGCTACAGCAGCTCTCAGATCCTTCAAGAGGCATCAACTATCCGCTCACGATTCCTCCAAGAATCAGACAGCGAAGACCCTCGCGTTGAGAGCCAGCGATCCATAATCACAGAATTCATCGAGGCCACTCAAGACTTCATCTCAGAAGGCTCATCTGCCGCTCCACCACCACCAATTGATGACACAGAGAGTCGAGATCACAGCAACAGCAGCATCGCTAATCCAGAGTATGTCTCCTCTGATACATATTTCTCAGTGT
The DNA here is from genome assembly GCA_014898885.1 of Fusarium lyarnte (nom. inval.). NCBI lineage: Eukaryota > Fungi > Ascomycota > Sordariomycetes > Hypocreales > Nectriaceae > Fusarium > Fusarium lyarnte (nom. inval.). The sequence continues at coordinate 22,244 of JAAVUB010000167.1, forward strand.
GTTAACGGTTTCAGAACAATTGCGTCGTCGCCTCACTCAGAGACGAATGAGCCGCCTATTCCGGATTACAATGCCATCGGTATAACCTCCCAGACACCGCTCCGCATCTCACTCCGCCACCTCGCCAAGAAAGAACTCTCCAACCATGAAGTCGTCGAGACCGCGTATGTATCTCGCCACAACGCCCCCACAATCGCAATCTCAACCCTCGAGTCTCCCACGCGCTTCTACGACACAAGGGCCAATCAAGTCTCCTGCTTACAGAATCAGCACGGCGTTAACATGATCTTCTCGCGCAACGGTCGTCAGTGGGCATATCTTAGCGAGGAAGACGGCAAAGGTCTCAATGCGGCGAGTCACGATGGCATCAACTTTAAGAAACCGGTTGTCTACCTCGGCGACTACATCAATGGACGGAAAGTCCCGGTTTGTAAATGGCCTGGTGGAAAGCCACTTGCGTTCTCGCAGGACGGGAATTGGCTTGCGGTGGGAAGCACAAAAGGCAGGGTTGGACTCATGGACTGCAGTGCTAATATCAACAAGGCGAGCGTTGTGATTCCGTGTCATATGGATGAGGTTACGCACGCTGTTTTCACGCCCGACAGCAAGCTTCTCATCACACAGTCTCGCGACGGCACGATTCGCATAACGAATGTCGAAACCCGCGCATCGATCGCCAAGCTCGAGACCGATACCTGGAAGAAACCTGTATTCCTCGGAACGTCGCCCGATGGAGAGGTTATCGTTTCGTTATGGGGCGACACGGTGTTCCACTGGAATCACGGCACCGCAGCCCTCGAGTCGTACAACCTCAGCGGGCGAAGAACACGCGAGGGCTGGCCCATTGCTGTATCGGCGGACTGTCGCTTCTTGTGCTGCAGAACGGATGACGGTGTTGATGTAAGTGATATGTACTCGGGAAGAGTGCTGTATACGATTAAGTTTCAGAGCGGGTTTGTCACGGCGGCGTCGTTTAGTTGGGATGGGAAATACTTGATTCTTGGAAAGGCGGCGTCGTGGATGGGACTGAAGATGGGAACTTCGACTTTGGATGTATGGGAATTGGTATTCTAGGCGTTTAAAATGGGCTGTAAGTTGGATACATGTATGTACGCTAGAGAGAAAAGTTATGAACCCGAATTTGACTTTACATATGTCTAAGTAACTGTTCAAGTCATCATTCGCGAAGAGTATTATCACGTACGCATGCTCTTTCACTCAACCTCTCTCCACCTCGCTTCAAGCATCTGTATCCTCATAAGAGGTCCTCCACTCATAACCTCCGCCGCAGCCTCCCTCGACTGTCTATCATACGAATAACCCTGCATAACCCATTCATTCGCATGATCATACCCAGCATACGAGTTTCCAACAGTATAGCTATGTCCCATAGTAGCATCTTGAGCCCACCCCATGCTCTTATAAAACGTACCCTGTGTGCCCAACATCTGCGCCTGCATGGTTGCTATCTTCTGCTGATTGAGGATCTGCTCGCACTGCATGATTGTCTGTGTGTACACGACATGTCTTTGCTCTGCAACGGCCAAGAGACCTTCTAGATCTCCAGTTCTACAAGCCTCTGTATAGAGACTTCTCATGCGCGGTGAGTAGGTATCACACATGCGCTCTTTTTCTGGCTCTCTTACTCCAGTGAGTGCAAAGCGAGGCTCGAGTGCTGTGCCCTTTGCAAAGGAAGCATAGCAATCTTCACAGATCGCCAAGACTCCCCATCCCCACCATCGCCTATTCTTGCTGAAGCTCTTCCTTGGACATTGTTGAACATGGCCCCATTGTGCAGTCCAGTCAAGGAAGAGCTTGCTGTCTCCCCAATTTCGTGCGCTGACATATGCTTCGAGGGCCTGAACTGCTCGTGGATGACCCAAGCTGAAGCCGCAGAGATACAATTCGTCTGGCTTGGTGCTGTTGTCCTTCATGAACCATCGAGCCCCTCCAATGGGTTTGATGATGCCTTCATAACACGCCGCGCATATTCCCCAGCCGGGAGGGTCGTTGATCGGCGTGTACCACGAACTTCCTTTCGTTCCATCCCTGTTGCAAACAGGATACTTGTCCATTTCCCACGCTGCATTCCAAAAGAGACTTCTATCCTCATCATCCAGTGCCTGATGCATTGGAATGATGTGATTCAACTGCCCAAGAATACACCTGGTCTGGAAGTTCCCTCCAGTAACCTGCTGCCATTTATCTTGATCTTCAGAGGCATAGAAGTAGTCGTGGTAGCACGCTGCACATGCTTGTAGGTCACTCGGTCCGTTCTTGGGCTTGTACCATGCACGCTCATTGGCGTTGATAGTGTCGACCTTGGGGCATTCCGGTATTTCTGCACGTTGGTTGAACTCTTGACAGAATTGGGCCCATTTATTCTCCTTAGCATAGTCCATAAACTTGCGTTTGAGGAACCATACGCTTAGATCGCAATAAGCACCGCCTTCGTTGGGTAAGAGCTGGTAATATTTGGCAAACGACGAAGTTATGAGGCCGTCCTCGAAGCAAGCTTCGCAGATTGTCCCATTTGGAATGTCAGCCGCTTTGTACCATGACCCTCCCTCGGTGATGTTCTGTTCTTTGCAGTCTTTGATACTCATTCTCTTCCTCATAAACTCGACAAGCTTATCAAGACTACCAGACTCAACAGCTTCGGGGAGTAATGTATCTTTGATACGCCTGGTGTTGAATCGGCATCTGCGCTTGTGTCCATCGTTGTAGAAGACCTTTCGGAATGAGTCCCTGAATTTAGTGTCATAGATAAGATCTACATAGCAGTGAGCACAAATAACGAATTCTGGTACAGCAGCATGGTAGAACCAGTGTTGGGGGAAGGATGTTAGGGAGCCTGAGCATTCGAGGCCTGCTTTTGCACCGCAGGAATGCAGCTGTGCTGGCTCAGGGGTTCTGACGCGAGGGGATTTTGACTGAGCTATAGGTTGTTGTTGAGGCGGGCTTTGAACAGGTGGAGGTGGTGGGTATGATGGAGTGTTTGCCTGTTGCGGTTGAGGACTTGCTGGAGCTGGTGCGTGATACAAGTTCCGTTGACTTGTCTGCTCCTGAACTCTCGAAGGTTGTGCTTGGGGGTTCGGCGATGGTGGAGGATAATATGGTTCTTGCTGCGATGCCTGTCCAGAAGACATGACAGGAGGCGACAAACACTCTACAGACTGTGGTTGAATTGGAGTCGTAGCCTGAGCAGGAGGAGGTCCGGGTGGAGGAGGTGGTATATAGCCTTGCGAAGGACTAGAAGGCACCTGCGTCTGGCTTTGCGGCGAAAGATACGAGTTCTGAGCCGGTGGAGCTGCATACGATACCGGACGTTGTGCAGAACTCACACTCCCAGCTGTAGAAACAGGCCTCCTCGGTAAAGGCGGTGCAGCATCCTCCACGTCCGTCTTTATCCTCGGCGGTAACGGCGGTCTCTCGACCTCCTGTCTCTGTCTCTGAATCTCATCATACAATCTCTGCTGTTCTCTCACCAGCTCATCCTCCGCAAGCTGATAGTTCCTCGCCTCCTCAGCTCTCAACTTCTCTAACTCTTGTGCCTGCTTTTCTTGCTCAATTCGCATGTTTGCGAGATCTTCTGTAGCCTGCTTCATTTGAGATTCATACTCTGCTTTGTAGTGCGCTGCGAGATGCTCTGCTTCACGCCATTGGGTTTCGAGCTGTCGGGTATGTGCTTGAGGGGGATATGAGCTCTGAGGGTAGGTTTGCGGAGCTGGCTGTGTTGTTGGTGATGTGATATGGGGGTTTGAAGGTGTCTGAGATGGTTGTGTGCTTGATGAGCGATATGGTGATAGTGGAGGCGGATACTGTTGCTGTTGAGGTTGTCCATATTGCGGTGATTGAGGCTGGTACTGAGTCTGGGGTTGTTGATACTGGGGCTGCCCAGTCTGATACTGCTGTTGCCATCCTGAAGGTGAGCCTCTCTGATACTCGCCCTGCTGGTATCCTTGATTCGTTCCTTGTCCATAATATCCTGACTCTCTCTGCTGTTGTTGCTGCTGCTGTAACTGAACCTGCTTCTTATACTCCTCCCCTACTTTGCCAACGAAATCCTTTAACCAAGCCATTGTATCACTTCTTTAACACAAAGTCCAAGGAATGAGGGGCCTTGACTGCCTAAATACCCCCCCCTCGTTAGGTGTAGGTGGGTTACAATAAAACCCGATCACGTCCTGTGACGACCTGACCAGATGAGGCAATTATTGATCCCAGATCACTTTCATCAACTTTGAAAGATGGGATATCCTTTTAGACGCTGCGAGTTCTAAATCAGGGAGCCAAGATAAACTGGCTTAATGGCCTGCTAATATATACTAAACTTATCTAAGTCTGTTGGTCGCTTATAATGCCTCCGTAGGCACCTACTTTGCGGAGCATTGTGTCCAGATCTGATCATATCAGATGCGCGCTTTTTATTGTAACCCATTAACCAGGATCATACGCAAGTCAGCCTGGACCCTTGCTTTCAGCTCGGTATCATCGGGACTTGGCCTTTAAAGTTATCAACGCAGACGGTTTAACGAACAAGCTTAATTCCAAGCTTCACGAAACGGTAAAGTCAATTATCGCCAAATCAACAACAGTAATGACAGAAGCCGTTTTATACTGCCCGCTCTTTATGTCAAATCTGTAAAATGTGTATTCGTCTGTGTGTGGTTACGATCAGTCCATCTCCACACTCGACCCAGAAATCCTTCGATCTTCATTCCTCCATCTCAAATGGCCAGGATCCTTTGTAGCCTGTGTCACATCAGCGAAACACAACCGCACCACGAAATAAATCTACGCACCAACGTCCACAAACATCACCGACTGAGACTCGATAAAGTGTACCAAATTTCATTGACTCCTATAATCGCATGCTGAGCCCCTAAACATGGCTTTTGTTCATATATCTTTCAGTTCATCGCGAGACAAACGGTTGAACCTCTGTCTGCCCTGAGCCTCCATGATATGTATCAACTTCTGAATATAAAACAATAGGTATATGCATCCATCCATCCCAATAGCAACAAACGCCTGCCCGCCCGATTCATGCTGGTAATTCGTAACTATGTGTGTTGTTTATGCGTAAATGTACGATACCTCAACGCCGTTGTTTCATCGGTTGTCCATGTGTAGAACAACCCGTTGCGAATAAAAACATATTGCCTATATGCGTGGTACGTCATCCATTCATCCGTAATGTGATGTATTAAGCTTCTTCCTCAATCATTGCTCGAACCTCAGGTTCGTTGAGAAGGATACGCTTGCCAAGTTCCTCTGGTGGCTTGCCATCCCGGACAGCTCCAAAGTCAAGAATCTGTATCATGTTAGTGCTTGTTACTCTTCAGTTATCTGCGCTGCAACATACCTCGACGTAGGTGAGTGAATCACGCTGAACAGCAGCCACGCATCGTCGTTCGTCAAATTTGACTTGCCAAACACCACTGAGATCGCTCAGCAAGTCCTGAACGCATTCGCCGGTTCGGACATCCCACATCTTGACCGTCTTCTCGCTGCCGCTAATAACTTTCCGGCCATCATGCTGGAAACAGGTAATAGCCCCAGTATGCGCCATGAGAGTATTGCGGCATTTGCCATTTTCGGGATCCCAGATACGAAGAGTCGAGTCGGCCGCTGCCGACACCAGTCGCTCATCACGAAGGTCCAACAAACCGACGAGCAAACTGTGCCCCTCGAGAGTGTACAGACACGCGCCAGTTGCGAGATCCCAGATCTTGACCAGAGAATCCATCGAGCCCGAGATACAACGATTGCGTTCATGGTCGAGGACGACGGAGTAAACCTTTTGAGAGTGACCGTGGAGCACATGGAGAGCCTCACCGGTGCTGATACGCCAGACTCGGACAGTGCTGTCATAAGATCCACTGACGAGGGTGTCCCCATGAGCGGAGATGGCGCGAACAGAATGCGTGTGCCCGGCCAACACTCGAATGAAGTAAGGGCAGTCGGATTCATGAGCTGGGGGGCCAGTCTGGATGTATCGACGAGACCCAACCTCAGGAAGTCGCCAGACCCTGAGCTGACTGTCCCTGGAGCCGGTGATGATGAGAGGCTTCTCCGGCTGCATGATGGCCTGCCCACTGGAATCTCTACCAGTCTCGGTGGGCATCAGGATTTGCAGGCAACGGACAGTACTAGTGTGTCCGTAGAACACCTGCTGGCAAAGGCCACGTTCGATATCCCAGACACGAACAGATCTGTCAGTAGAGCCAGACACTAGCATGTTGCCTTCATACTGTAGTGCCCAAACACCACCTTCATGGCCTTCAAGCTTCTTGCGGAGCTTGCCCGTCTTGGTATCATAGATGTGGATGAGCGTATCGTCGCTACCTGTAATGATCTTGTCTTCGTCAAATTGGAGACACGTAATAACGTGACGAGGATGAGCTGCGAACGCGACGTGGCCGGGTTTAACCTCGCCGCTGGTCCAACTCTTACGGATCATGTGATGACGGCGGTAAAGCGACTTGTATAGATGAAGCTCGCGAAGACTGGGTAGTCCAAGCTGGGGATCAGGGACAGCTGTAGCGGCAGCATTTGCAGCAGAAAGTGGTCCTTCCGACTTGTGTTGACGGGCCTCGGGCTGCGACTTGTTCTCTTCACGAGCCACGGCTTCCTGAGCACTGGCACGTCGCTTAGATCGCTCGGCCGAATAAGTGTTGATCGCTCGCTTGCGCTTGGAAGCCCGAGACTTGGAGGCTGTCTCTTGTCGAAGGGTCCGGGTAAGCTCGTGCTCAGTTGAAGTCAACCGGGTTCGCATGCTCAAATCCTTCTCGTATCCACTTGCGCCAACAGGATCTTGCCAGCCCCAACCTTGGATAATGGCCTTCTGAAGTTCCCCGGGTGGAAGGGTGTAGCCATCTCGGTCAAACAGTTCCTTCCACCCTGTTTCATTACGATCAACAATATTTCGCCAGTGCTTTGAGACTTGGGCAGCTCGACAAAGATCTCGGTGATCGAGATGAGACAAAACAGAATATCCAAGTTCCAGGGGTAACTGTCGTAGGAAATCACACTTGAGCGCTGGGTTCACGGCGTTGGCCACAACGCGGAGGGTAGGTCGAGGACACCGGCGAAGGAACTGGTACATCATGAATGTCTTCATTTCGGTTTTCATGGAGTCGAATGCTTCGAGGAGTGTCTGTGTGTCGACGACTTGTAGTGAATCAACACCTTGAGGGGCACCATCAGTGCGAGCAAGGGCGTAATCATCCTGGGAATTGCCAGTGCGAACCAGAGCAGTCAAGGAATCATCTTCCATTGGTTGCGATTCATCAAGCCATCTTGAGGGATCTAGGTTTGAGGGCTGGAAGCTAGGTTGTGTCTCTTCATCGTCATCGGCAGTATGTAGCTGAGCAGCTGCCAAGGTAGGCGACAGTCTGGGACTAGGAAGACTAGCATCTTGAGCGGCAACGACATCGATACTGGGACGGGGATTAAAGGGACGGATAGGTTGTTGTAAAGATCCATCAGCATCAGCGAACGGTTCTGCGTCAGTATCAGTAATTGGTGGAGTGGCGACATTGCTGCTAAAGACAGTATGTGAATCACTCTCTACAGGGCTGGCGGCTTCGTAATGGGGGCTGACAGCCGAGGAAGATGCTTCGGGTGATTGGTTTCGTTCATGGTGTGACGAGCGTCGGCGAGCTGATCTCTCAGCCGCACCAACGACTTCTGAAGTATCGGGAGTAGCAAGGAAGCCCCCAGAAGGTCTGGATGACCTCTCTCCTTGTCGATTCGAATTATGGGCTATAGAGCGACGAAGTTTATCCGATACGGCGTTCAGAGGAATGGAGCGAACAGGTCGTCGAGGGTTCGAAGTGGGTGCTGAAGATTCGGGGGAATCTATAGTGGTAGCTCGTGAAGCGCGAGAACGGCGAGGATATCCTTCCGAGGGAGATTGTGATCGATGCTTGGGTATCCGGGTGAGGTTGGATTCTTGAGGGGACTCAGTTTTGAGTTGAGTGGGGGTAGAGCGAGAATTGCAAGATAACTGTGTACATGTCAGCATGGTCTATTCTTCATAGCAGTTGAGGACAGCAAGTAGGGAGCATAATGTGGAAACTAACCTGATGGTCTATCGGTTCATCTTCAACTTCATCGTCAGTCTCAATGGCACCTGGCATGTTATAGGAGAACCGGATCAGTTCTGGGGGAGTGGGCTTCATAGCGAGAGGATACTCTTTTGTGTCTAGGTTCTCCAGAGGTACAGGGTCACGAACGAAGACCTGAGGGAACTTTCGCGTGAGACGAGTAGTGGTCGTAACAGTCTTAGTCTCGACACACTCGCTCACCTCGAGCTGGAAGCGGCGGGAGCGGTTCTGGGTCCCCTCGGAGATGTTGACGGATACTGTTTGCGAAGGTTTGGGGTGACGAGGCTCAAGAGCCTGGCTAGTTGCGGGGGATGGTGTCATGATGCTGTCGGTGTTTGTGTGTGTATGTGTTCATCCGTGGAATGCACAAGGCTAGGGACTAGTTCCGATTTAGCAGTCTTGATGGGATCAGTATCAAGACTGGCACCGGAGCTCCAAAGGTCGTAATTTCAGTGAGTTGCTGTTGGAACAGCTAAGCTCCACGGGGAACAATAAACACGAAAGAGGAGGAAATGATTTTGTTCCGCACATGCAGATGCTTAAGCGAAACTTAAGGTTGTCTAACGGCCAGATTTCCAAGGCCGGTTTTTTTCGACTCCTTACTCCACTGTCATCAGGCTCTCTGGACACGATCGAATGAGAAGACTGGTATTGCCGGCGGCTTTTGTGACAATATGGTCGTTATTGAGATATGTCGACGAGGGGGACGAATATCGACAACGGAGACACGCGAAGGGCTTTGGATATGGGGCTAGCCTCAGGCCCGAGACCGGAAAGGGGACGACACGGTCGAAACACAAGGAGATTGAAGCTGATGGAGACGCGGAAGCCAGGGCGGCAGAACGAAGGGTCGTAAGGCTATCTGACTGAGCGAGCACGCGTGCACTTGAGGCTGGGGAGGCAAGGGGAGTGTACAAGGGAGTGTGGCGAGGAGGGTGAAGAGAAAACGAGTATAATTAAGAAGAAAAAAGAGACACGAGGTAACAAGGGGCAAAAGGAAACAAAAAAAGAAACCGTCGCCCGTATAATTCGGTGTCTCTGGCCCTTTTCTGTGTTGAGGGAAAGGGTTTCGTTTTGCTGACGAGGCTTTGGTGAGAGAGAAGATGTGGTGCAGGCTGATGTGACGGAGGAGTTGTTGGTCTCTGGTTCTCGGGCCAAAGTGGATATGGACTCTCCATTTTCACAGCTAGGCCTGTTAGGGAATAGCCTGGCTGTAGACTGGTTGGCCCTGCGTGCTTTCCTCAGACGTGGACAGGGTCTAGCCAGTGTCGCAGGGACCGTGATTGGGTAGAAATGTGTCGTCCTTGGGGAAGGGGAACATGACACTGGACGAGTTAAAGTACCTCTCCGCACGAGTCCAATACGACTTTGGAGGTGATCGCGAGGAAGGGTACTTTTATGCACATCGTTGCAACCTCATCACAGCAGCAGACGGAGTTCGAAATAGGGAATTAGGAAGGAACCGTCTGTTTGTGATTGTGCATCGCCCGTGCCTACTGTACTGTACCCGGTCTAGCGAGACGCTATTCGAAGCGTGCGTTGCCTTGGTCAAACAACGGAACGAACCTGGCTCTACGACAAGTGCGGTTACGGCCGAACCACGGCTCCGGAGACGCGACAGATGCTGGAATGAATTCAAGACAATGGAGGCCCGGAACAGGCTCTGAGAGTTAGTCAGCCCTGAAACTTAAGTTTACACCTTGGTCGATTCACAGCACGATTTCCACAGTCCAAATCGAGCTCTAGGCTAGCAAGTTCCACTGAATCCTGCCAACTCGAAATCAAGGCCCGTGATGGTATTCAGCCCAGGTTGCCTGTTGCAACCTCACGTGATATCTCCACGTCTGTTGGAACCTGGAGGGTTTGACAATGGCACTGGAACATTGGGGCGTCTATCGAAATGGATCAGTTGCACGAAACAATGAATTGGGTTTATATCGTGTTCTATTCCACCTTCTATTGTTATGCTTATCCCCATCAAGGGATAACCCAAATGGGGTCAAGATTGATTCAAGGGAGCCGTCCAATAAAAAAGGAGATAATGTACTGTCGCGATCATATTTTTCAGCTGACTGAGGTTCTGCGACTTATTACCTGACGCCCCTTGTTTATATCCCATCCCTTCTTGAATCTATTCACAACAAACCCTCTCCTAACTCAATACTTCCATGATAAATCATCATCCGCCATTCGCCGACTCCATTCCCGGCCATCCAATCCTTATTCACAGTCACCGCCGAGTCCTCGCCACACGGCTTACCCTTGCTGTAAAAATCTCACTTCCGATCCAACCTCACGTGCTCTCCGATTCCGACTTAGTCAGCCTACCAATCAAGGCATCCCGTCGGCTTATCCGGATTTCCTGTACCGGACGAGTATCGACACTTGATGCGGGGGTGGTCCGACCGGGGCTTTGTTGGGCCATTCGCCGATTCTAGAGCTGGGCCATCATGATGCGGTTGAGGAATGTTGGACCATGTATTGAAACAGACGGTGAGTTTTTAGTTGATTCAGGGGTCATTCGCTCCGTGATGAGTGTATTGTGGTCCATTGTAAACTGACGTGCTAACCAAATATCCCTGACATTCGCTTTTTGTGGTATTCCCAATATCGCATGATACGCCGTTATCATGATATCAATCCAAACCCCTCGCTAGCATCCAATCATTTCCAAATATCGACTCTCATCCAATGCATCATGATATGTAAACTGGCATACGGCTTCCCAATAGCTCACTTTTACTCAACTGTACATCCAACTTATTAAAGTCGTGCAACATTAACCAGCATATCATGCGGAAAATCAGCGTGCACCAAACATCATCATGCGAGACCTCCTGTTCGTACAAAAGAGCCTCGAGCCTAGGCATAGGTTGCTCACTTGCTAACGAATACGCATCACTCACAGCACTGCCGGGTCTGCTAGACATGGAGGGACGGCCGTTGGCCATGGGACCAAGAGGAATGTTCTCCACGCTGGTTTGTAGACGAGGGGCTGGCATGGGGGGAGGCGGCGAGGATGCTCGTTCAATGCCACGCATGCTGGATGCTTGGGTACGACCTGTGCCTGCGCGACGGAAACCGTACCCCGCAGGGGCACCAACAAGGCTCGTTCTGCGATCTGTTGAACGGGCAGCACGAGGGATAACCTTCTCACGAATAACGTGAAAGTAAACTTCCAAAAACTTGTGCTGCCGCTCATCAGGACTGGCTTCGTGCATGTCCTCAAATCCGATGGGCGCAACTCTAGGCTGTCCATCCTGCCGCGTGTGTGGTGTAGCCGGACTCCATTCAGCGTGCAGAGATTGCGTCTCGGATGAACGATCTTCCCCGTCGTTGAGTAGACGTAGAACTTCTTGGATGTGGGATCGCAAAACATCTTGGACCATTTCTCGTCGTTTCTTCTGTGTCTCGGACTCATGAACCTTGATGCCCAACTGCTCTATAAAAGGGGTAACAGTGCCGCTGGGTTCCTTGGCTGTCAAGATCTGATCGCAATCGTCGATGGCTTCGTGGAGTGCCTTGAGGGTACACATCTTCTCGGTTACGCTTTCGTCTTTGTTGAAGGCTAGAATTTGGTCGACGTGCTTCTTAATTTTCTCAATAATGACGGGATTTCGACGGGCTCCGGGCAGTGAAGTGGGAACCAGGTCCTCGTAAGCTTCCATCACTTTGACTAATGACACCGACTGCTTGTCCCAGCGATCTGATGTTGGGTTGGGGATATGGGTAAACATGCTGTTCTTGATGTGAAAAGTACGACTCAGCATACCGAGGATTTCGAAGGAGACTAAAACTATTAGTAAATGTGTATCCAGCGAGGCAAAGAAACCAACCAGGAAACAGATGCGATGTATGCTTGCCAGCATCTTGGAAAGCCCGGACAGCATTGTTGTTACATCCAATTCGGATAAGAGTCTGAGAAATCTCCTCGCGAGTCGCCAGCTGAAGGAAAGCCAAGTTTTCTGGATCATCTTCAGGAAATCGAAGGCGTCGCTGATCCAAAAGCACGCTGTAAATAGTCGACACATAGCCAAAACAAAGCTCCTTGACCTGGTCAACGGGAATCACTCGATTTGCTTCGAAGCGACTCCTCCCATAAATACTGAAGGTAAACATTAAACCGAGATCAGTGACCTTTTCGCCAATAACCATAAACCCATTGCCTTCGGCACGATAACGTTCACGCTTGCGGTCGAACTCTTTCCAGTAGATACCCAGAGCCGCCAGCATCTCGATAAGATGGCACATCGTGGTCGTTGCGTAGGGGCGGAGAACAGTTGCAGGCATTGTATCCCAGCTCTTACGTTTCCGTTGGAGAGCTACTGTCATAGTGTGTGCATCGTATAGACTGGGAGGGTTGGTAGGAAGATCGTTGTGCTGTGCCTGCGCATCGGGAGGGCCAACTTGTCTATGCATGCCCTCGTATTGACTTTTCTGCCACTTCTCCGACTCGTGCTCCATACGCTGCACGGCGCTGAGAAGTAATGTCCACGAAGCTCGTTCGTTATCAGCAGTATGGATACGCTCTCGTTTCGTCTTATTGGCATATTCCTCTCTTGGGTTAATGTCCAACTCAGACCACGTATTTTCGAGACTCTTGGGACTTCCATCTAGAAAGTATATCTCTGCTCCGCGAATTGGGCCATTTTGGTTGTCTGGGGGAGAGACGAAAATCACAGGGGCCTCAAACTCGACCTCAAAACGGAGCTCGTCCCAAGAGAAGCGACGAGTTTTGGTAAGTGCCCATTTCCCCATGACTTTCTCATTGCATTGAGCGTATCCTGCGGCCGAGGCGTAGTATTGTTGCATGACCTGCATGAAGGTAGCTGCCAGAGCAACCAAAGACACAAGGAGAGCCACGATGGCCACCACGACTTCGGGGTCGGCGTTAGTCATGGTGTTGAGGTTTCGATATTCTCTCGGCCTGTTCGTTCGTTCGTCTCTGTCTAGGATGGTTGGTACCACGTAGGAGAACGGCCAGTCGGAGTCGTAGAGCGCTAAACAATGCAGCAATCAAATGGGCACACTGGCGTTGCTCGTCGCGGGCTCGGAGGCTGAGTTTGACAGAGGTCAACACGGCACGAAGTGATCGTCACGCACAGCCATGAACCAATTCCGGTGTATTTAGTCGTTCAAGGCGTCGCCATCGTTAGAAAGTGGAAAAAGGCAAAAGAAGGGTTGAAAGGGGAACAAACTGGGCAAAGCCACAGGCTCAGAGCCTCGTTTGAACTTCGCAGTCGCGCATCTTTCTTAACAAGGACAGGGGATGGCACCCAGGGTTGTTGAGTCCAGGGTTCAATTGGGTCAAGTGCTTATTGAGTGGATGTACTGGAAACATTGGGGCTATGGCCGCATCGAGGGTCGTTGCAGGCCTCAACTCAACTCAGGAGGTCAAGTAGAGTTGAAGAAGAAAACGGTTTAGGTAACGGGTTTACCATAGAAAATCACCACGAATTTATGCATATTTCCTGCGTTTTAAAGTGAAACCTTGAGAAGGGAAGCTCTGACTGGAATTTACCTCACCAGGTTATGAGTCTTAGATTCAGTTAGGTTGCGGCCCGTCATGAACGTTGCGGCTGATAGCCTTAAAACTTTAGCGGGTTTCGCCCTGAATGGTTGGTTGATTGCGGGGAGCGGGCGCTAAAGTCATTCCGTCCCGGCTCGCATCAACATCTCAGCCTCAATCGGATGGATTATCGGATGAAAGTGGAAAGCTGAACGCTTGATGTTGACCGTTTGATCATGGAGTTTGAAAGAGAGCTTGATGTCATGCTTATCTAGTGCGATGGTATGATTCTGGCAGGATTTAGCATATCCCGTTGCCGTAAAATGTCAGTCCTGATAGGCAGCGTCTTCTAGGATTTTGACGTGAGCAATGGTGTATAATAGGAGCCATAAGAGGCTATAGAACTGGAGAGGAACCGAATGCTTAATGTTTCAGTCAATCATTATTTCATTCCCCTTAGCCTTAATCCGTAGACAGGTCTCGCGAGTCCGTGAAATGTCCATTGACAAATATGCATCATGTTTACTCGGAGCCACCCTACAGCTTCTCCTTACGTCCCCAGTTCCTCTCCCCATCCACTATCAGCGCGACATGATTATTCAACGCCACAACATCACCCTCCCTATCGAAAACAATAACCTCAGCATCATACCTCCCATTCTTGATAACCTTCGCACTGATCCGTATCCTCAACCACTCCTCGCCCTCCTTTGGCAACGCTTTCTTGACGTCTAAACTCATCGACACGGTAGGCATCCAAAAGATCTTGTCAAAAGCGAACCTATCTTTAGGAACCGGCGCATCCAAGTCTGTTGGTCGGTAGCCCTCGATTATAAGTGCGGGCGCGGCGTCAGCGATATAACCAAGTGCCCATGTTGTCCAGCGTTCGTTGTTGGACATGCGAAGCCAGAGATCCCATGTTGCTGGTGGTGTTTGTTTGTGCTTGGAGGAATAGAATTCGACGTGTTGCATCATGGGTACTACATCCATCACAGCCATGTGTAAACGCTCCCAATTGAGGTCCTCATCTGTTGCCAGTTTGGTCAAGTCGACTGAAGGAGGCGGCGCAGAGAGCTCAAAGCCAGTTGGTAGACCAAGGCCTTGCTCACCATTGAGCAAAGTATTCGTGACATATGCGGCGACTTTCTTCTTGGACTTATCAGATATCCAAGGGCTCTCGGACAAGAGACCTTCTTGATACAGCGTAATATGTAGGATGGACAACGCCCGGCCTCTTCGAACCTCCTCTACTACAAGCACAGCTGGACCGATATGCGTGGCACTTAGGAAATGCCAATGAGCCGAGAATGTATCTGGTTGCTCGTAAGGTGCAAGGTATATACTGGCTGCGCGCAAGAACATGGCCGATGTATACCCTCCATGAGGGACTGTCAAGGTTAGCAATGAGGTAAGCTATTGGACAAGCGCTTACCAGTCCCGACAGCAAATGCATGATGGAGGTTGACGGTGAATGTACCCGTGTCTTGTTGCGTAACTCGCGAGTTCACTTCGAGGGACGAATAGCCTGCCATATTTTCCTCAAATGTTCTTCGTTTTGCAATGCACCATGGATAATTGAGTGCTTCTGTTGATGTTCTGAGCTTTGTTATGAGCATATGAGCCGAGGATGTAATGGCGACAGGGGTACTGTATGCACCCAATTATTGGTTCATGCGACTGCACTCCTCGCAAATCAGTTTCTGGCAGCTGCATAACATGAGCCGCCCGTCTGGACAAATGATACAATATCGTCGAATGAACCTCCACCCAATCATGCTTCTTACAGAAGTCTCATGGCATATACTGTCGATATTCATAAACTTCGTCTAGAATTAAGTCTATGCTTATAAAGGTCTGAAAGCTGATGGATCAAAACACAAGACTTATATTTGAGTCCATGATTCGATTCACCTCGTGTTGCCGTGGATGATGCTATGTTCAGCCTTCACCATTCGATACAAGATATCACTACTACTTGGATTTTAACTATGATCCTGCAAAGTTCCAATTTATACTTAGGATAGAACCACATATTCTGGCAGTAAACTTCTGTTTATCAGAGTTTATACACCGGATTCATTGGTAGTAGTATCTTAGACATGGGGCTTTTGCAATAAACACACTGGAGATTGCACTCCCCACTCTCCCCGTACAATTCGTTGGCACAGTCGGTGCACATCATAGCAATGCATGTTGTATCTGTGCATGCAGATTGTAGATTCGAATCTTCCTTCCAGCAGTGTACACAGTTCTTGATTTCTTCAGGCAAGATGATGTCTCGGAGCTTCATTTTCAACTCGGTCTGGTCGTGAATAAACTTGCCGTCCAGTTGCATAGGGGAATTGTTATCAGGCATGACTTCAACCTTGCTGGAGAGTTGAGCTGAATCACAGTCCCTTGTTATATCGAATAAAGACTCCCCTTGGAGGGGATTTTTGATGGCATTGTCATCGTTTCTGAGGAAGCTTGATACGTTGTGCTTGACCAGGTCACCTACAGTCGTTTCATGGCTCTCGATAGTAGATACACCCAACACACAGGCACAGCAGCGGAAATCGCTCGGATCAACATCTTTGAGCTCAATTTCCTGGGGCCAGATAATTCGGCTGAGGCACTTGGAACATTGCAGGGTTGGCGCCGCGCTTCCGCTTTTGCAGTAGAAGCATTCAGGGGGTTTCTCTTTGTCATTGTTGTCAACGACGTACTGAGCTTGACAAGAACCGCATTCAGTCCAAAACAGGTATGATATCGTCATGATCCTCAGGTGCGTCGATGGGATTGAGGCCAGCGGAACAATAGCGGCATATACGGTCTGAAGTCATCACCGTGACTGAGCGGCGGCGATTGCATCTGTGACATATCTCCGCGTGAATTACCGCTGCCTCTGCATTGCTTGGACGCCAACCAGTCTTCACATATAATTTAACCGTGAGACTCTTCTCAAGCTTATGGAAATCCACCAGCGTCTTGAAGAGTTTGCGGTCTTCACCTCTGAGAATGCTCTCTCGATCGGGTTGAAGCGAGCGCCTCTTTTCCAATACACGGTCTGCTTCGACCAAGAGAGACAACCACTCAAATCTCCACGCTTCGGGATCCTCAGCCGTGATCCACTTGTGCCGAAATGCCACGAGCTGATGGAGAGCTGCATCCATTAATGGGACTATCCCCCGGCTTGTGGCAAATGCAGCAAGGAGAGAAGCAGGGCGATCTTCGAGCTGCGTTCCTGGAACGACAGCGTGGAGCAAGTAATTCTAGAATTTGCCCCCGTACTCGGGCATTATTAGTGCAAGAGGGATCCGGGGAGTCAGGCAAGGCCAAGAGTTTGTCATATTGGCAGGCATGTCCTTCTCCTGTTGAACGTAATGCATCCGGATCAGAACATTTCCCAAGCGTCCCATAATATCTATGTCGCACGACTTCCAGAGGTTGAGTAGCTGTGCACGAGTAAGGGCAGCATCGTACTGATTTCCCTGTAAATCGACCGTGTCTGGATCTACACATACAAATGGGAATTGGCGATGTGCAGGAAGAACTGAGATCTCCTCATTGAGCTCATGGAAAAAGGTATACGACTCTTCCAACCAAGTTCGTGCTTGGTTCTTGTCTCTGGCATCGGGTATTTGACTAACCTTGGCCCTAAACCTTTCCAAGAGGCTTCTCTTTATGTTGTTGTTGCCAGTCTGGTCGCTACAGACAGCGCGCCACAGTTGCCCGAAAATGGGATGGATAGCGATGACCGATACATCAGTACTGATAATTCGATCAAGATGTTCTACAATGGCGTTTTTGTAGTCTTAATCGCCATCAATGTACTTCCTGGCTAAGTTTCTGCTTGTGTATACGCTGAATTGCCCATTGTCGGTAATGACCCTGTCATATCGGACACGGAGGCAGCTGCGTGGTCCAGCATGAACATTGGCTTTCTTGAGGTTTTTAGTGTCTCTGCCGCAGGATCTCATAATATCGGCTTCGGAAACTACATGTGAAGTTAGGTCTTGTTTGAAGGCTACTTGGGAGGATTTTGGTATGTCGATATTTCCATCAGCTCGCATCCAAACGAGGAGGAGGCCTATAGTGAGTCGAGAGATGACTCTACCACTGTATGTCGTAAGATAGAAACCGCCCCCTGTCAAGGTGGATAGATAGAGATATGGGCTCCAATTGTTGAAGTTGAAATCGAATCCGAAAGAAAGTACCACAGCTCTCTTGGTACTAAAAACATTGCCCGTGAGAATATGGGCGCCAGTAACCCAATCCCTGAAAAATGGACCTATTGTCGCATAATCCAACAGGAGTTGAAGCTGCTCGAACTTGTAGTGTCTCGAACTGGTCTCACTTCGCCCACTGGTATGCTCGAACATGGGAGGAGCATGGGTGTAAAGAAGGAGCATAGTCGCATTCTGACCCTCTCTCATCTCCAGATAGGCTCTGGCAAGAGCTCCTTTTGAAGCAGGATTTGACCCGTACTCAGAGCTATCAGGCGTCTCTAAAGCTTTAACAAAGTTGAGTATGTCGTCTTGACTCGGAGTGCCGGTGGTGCTAGAAGGAGAGCACCATCCTGACCACTGTATCGGCTTTTCAGAAGTATAATTCTGATAGGCCAAGACTCCAATGCGCTCAAAGCAGCCAGAAAGAGCCACGAAGTTGATGATATCGGGAATGGCTTCTTTCAGCGCTGTAACACCGACTCTCCCGCCTGTCATGGCATCGAAAACGATCATCAGATCGTGGACTCCAGATGGAGTGCTCATGATGACAGCCAACGATGGAATAATATGATGAATGACTGGAAAGGGTCTGCAGAAGCTGTGCGATGATTATTATAACTAGGGATGGCTCAAGATGATGAGTGATGCGTTGTTTTTATTATTGGTGATGAGCTGTTGGGTTGCATATGGAAGAAGAGGCACTATCGCTGCTTTGAGGGCAGCCAGTCAGTATGGGATCCCGCTTTTCGGCAAGTACGCTTGCAGGTTCAGATATCATGAATGGATAAGGTAAGGTACCTCGGCTTTTAATGTGTTGCAATGGAAGGCATGGAAGTTGGCAAGGCAAGGGGTTAGTTCTTATCTGGAAGAAGGTATAACTATTGACCCAGGTGAGGTAAGACAGAGTGCCATGATACAAGACTCTATTTGCATTGTTCTCTCTACCTACCTGGCCTACCCACGTTAGAGCATGGGAATATATTGCGATATCTTCTTATACTATGGAATGTGAAAGTCATGACACCCACAGTGTGCGCAAAATGCGTCGCGCCTCATACTTTAAAAGACATGTTAAGGCTTCGTTACCGTACTGCGACAGCTTATCATTCAATGCCGTGATCACCATATTCAATCAATACCGAGAGTAATTCTCGCAATCCATGTTGACTGTTGTCTGTTTTCGGTGACTTGGGTGATGGTGGCTTCAGCAAGCTTATGCCTGTACGATGCTTACCTAAGACATGACGCGGTCCCTGAACAAGCGAAGGAACGTGATATCCATGTTTCAAAGGAGGCAGCCCGAGCCCTTCCATCTTTCTCCCTCTTCATCTATTTTCATTAATCACATCAAAGTACCATCTCAGTTTATAATCATCAATCATCATGTCTCGATTCTCTCGCTACGACACCGACGAGGAGCGCCTCCCTGAGGGCATGCAGAGAGTAGGCTACGATGCTGACACTCAGGTCTACACATTCCGCGATGCTGACGGCAGCTACTGGGAGAGCGCGCCAGGCAATGAGTATGGCCAGCTCACAAAGGTCGGCGAAGCTCGTCCTGAAGGTCAAGAGACTGAGACATTCCTCTTGACAAGCCAGCAGCAACGCCCCAAGATGTCGTGGTTCACCGAGATGAAGCCTTTTCTCAACTTTCTCATGCTCGTCATCCTATCCCTCGTCCTGCTCTTCTGGTTCCTCGGCTACAAGGGTTCTTCATCGGACGACCGTATTCCCATCGCAGACTGCCCGGAGGGCACGGTGGCGTATGCGATTCACAAGGGCGATACATGCTGGGAGATTGCGGACAAGAATGGAGTGAGTGTCGATGACTTGAAGAACAAGAATCCGGACCTTAATTGTGAGGCTCTCAAAATCAATGATCGTATTTGTGTGCCTGGCAAGAAGAGCGTCGATTGAGCACATAATACCATGCGTTGTGGGCGGGAGTACAAAGCCTCACTGGGTAACTGTTGTAGCCGTCAGGTACGGCAAATGATGCGACTTGTCTAACAGTTGGGCTGCGTCAAGTTGAGTCGGAGTGAGCTATGAGCTCTGAAGCTGCCTGGACGGAGTTGGAGACGTACAGACTATAGTCTGATTTAGTGGTGCAGTGGCATCTTCTCTGACGCGTGCTGGACATTGCTTGGTGGCAGTTCATAGCAGCATTATGGCAGTAATATTTCATGCCTGACAGACCGTCAACCAATTCTTGGATGAAGCTGTATCTGATCGCTTGGTGATAAGCATCCGAAACCCAGACTTCTGGGAGCGTATCAATCAGCCAACCAACGTCATCATGGGCCTATCAGGCCACAACCATTGGCCATGGCTCATGGCTGTCATGCACCTGAGCTAGTGAAGCATCTCGGCCGGTGCCAGCAAACTCGAGGGCTTGTCTTGGGCTGTCAAGGTTGCATTTATCCGACATCTTCAGCGATGCCTGGAGTAGTCAGGCTTCAACAATAACCATGCCATCCCACCAGAGACGAGTCTAGACAAGGCCGACGAAACAAAAGACAACAACACATCACTCCCACCCACCAAAGGCGGTCAAGATCAAGCATTAACTACATACAACTTCATTCGGCGTCTTCTTAACCCGTCAGGGAAATCATCACCACAAAAAGCCCCGCGCTAAAAGTGGAAGAAACGAGGGGCAACGCAGCACCAGACCCTGGCTTTGCCTGCGCTGGGCTAGGACCACCACTGCCAACCAGCGCGTGCACCTGCAAGAGCGGGGCCTGGAATTTTTTTCTCTTCCATGCTAATTTCGACTCGACTCGAGGGGACCCCAAATAATTTAAAATTTTCGGCGCGGGTCTCTCGCGACTCTTTTCTTTCCTTCTCTTCACCACTATAAACCTTCGGGTTCTTTTCCCTTTCCCTTTTATCTTTCTCTTTCTTTCTCTGTCGTTCAAGCTTCGACAAAGAAATCATCATGGATAAGGGGAAGCTTGCTCAGCTCCTTGAAGGGAGCCAAGTCCGTAAGTGCTATCATCTACGTCAACGATAAACAGCCGACAAGCTCTGCTTTCCCTTGCTGCTAGTTGTTGCCTCGCTGCACAAACCTGGATACTAACATTTTCTCTCTCCAGCCAACACAGAGCAGGTCAAGGCCGTTACCGCCGAGCTCCAAAAGAACTTCTACACACAACCCGAGTCGCTGCTCGCCCTCGTCGAGATCTCCCTCACACATGGAGACGCCGGTGTTCGACAGCTCGCCTCGGTCCAGGCTCTTCGTCTGATCCCCAAGTTCTGGGAGAAGACCGCCCAGGACCAGCGACAGCTCGCCCGAAACCACCTTCTTGAGGGTGTCCTCAAGGAGTCCTCCGCTGGTGTCCGCCACTCCCTCGCCCGTCTTATCGCCGGCATTGTCAGCGCTGATATGGAGAACGGTGAGGGTGAGGAGTTCCTCAAGCACCTCCTTCCTCTCACCAACAACGATAATGTTGTTGCCCGTGAGGTTGGTTCATTCCTCCTCTACGCTATCCTCGAGGAAGACCCTACCCACTTCGCCGACCACACACATGAGCTTCTCAAGCTCTTCCAGGCCCGCATTGAGGACCCCCAGAGCAAGGAGGTCCGCATCAACATTGTCCGTGCTATTGGTGCTATCCTCATGATCGTCGAGCCTGAGGAGGACCCCGAGTCCCTCAAGGCCATGCAGAACTTTGTCCCCAGCCTGGTCAATATTCTCAAGGCTACCGTCGAGGCTGAGGACGAGGAGAGCTATAAGATTGTTTTCGAGGTCTTCCACTCTTTCATCGCTTACGACTCTTCTCTCCTTGCCCTTCACCTCCGTGACCTCCTTACCTTCATGATTGAGCTTGGTGGCAACGTCAACGCTGAGGAGGACGCCCGATCTCAGGCTCTTGCTTTCCTTATCCAGTGTGTCCGCTACCGACGCATGAAGATTCAGGGCATGAAGGACATGGCCGCTGAGCTCATGGTCAAGGCCATGCACATTGTTACCGAGCTCGATGCCGATGACGACGAGGAGGACATGTCTCCTGCCCGTACCGCCATCAGCCTCATCGACACCCTGTCCAATGAGCTCCCTCCCCGACAGGCCATCGTTCCTCTTCTCGAGCAATTCCCCCACTTCGCTACCAACAACGACCCTAAGTTCCGTATGGCGGCTATGCTCGCTCTCGGTAACGCTGCTGAGGGTGCTCCTGACTTCATCTCTACTCAACTCCAGCCTCTCCTCCCTACCATCATCTCTCTTCTCGAGGATTCCGAGACTCAGGTCCGACATGCCTCTCTTGTTGGTCTGATCCACCTCGCTGAGGAGATGGCCGACGAGATGTCTTCTCACCACGAGCAGATTATTGCTTCCGTTCTCAAGAACCTCGAGGCTGCC
Source organism: Fusarium lyarnte (nom. inval.) (assembly GCA_014898885.1). Classification (NCBI taxonomy): domain Eukaryota; kingdom Fungi; phylum Ascomycota; class Sordariomycetes; order Hypocreales; family Nectriaceae; genus Fusarium; species Fusarium lyarnte (nom. inval.). Next base: position 44,438 of record JAAVUB010000167.1, read on the forward strand.
TCTCAGGGTGTCTCCGACAAGAAGAATGTTAGCATCATTCGCTGCGCTTGCGGTGCCCTTGATACCTTCGGTGACGGCATTGACACCAAGATCATGGCCCAGTATGGTCCCAACCTGATTGGCCCCATGGTCCGTCTCCTCGACCACGAGGACTTTGGTGTCAAGGCTGCTGCTGCTTCTGCTATCGGTGCTATCGCTTCTTCCATGGAGAAGGGTTTCGAGCCTTACTTCAAGGATGTTATGTCTTCTCTTGGCAAGTTCGTCTCTATCAAGGAGGGTGAGGAGTCTCTCGACCTCCGAAGCTCCACCTGCGACAGCTTGGGCCGCATCGCTATGGCCGTCGGCTCCGAGTCTTTCCAGCCCTATGTCATGGACCTCATGTCTGCTAGCGAGGAGGCTCTCGGCCTTGACAACCCCCGCCTCAAGGAGACTAGTTTCATCCTGTGGTCCAACTTGTCCAAGGTCTACCACGAGCAGTTCGACCACTTCCTTCCCGGTGTCTTCAAGGGTCTTTTCTCCTCTCTCGAGCTCGAGGAGGAGGAGATTGAGCTTCCCGGTGTTGATGCTAGCCAGCTTGGTGACGGTGCCATCGTCGTTGGTGGCAAGCGTGTCAAGGTCAAGGCTCCCGAGACTCAGGACGACATCACCATCGCCACTGGGGGTGACGAGGACTGGGATGATATCGAGGACCTTGAGGATCTCGGTGCTGTGACTGCTGTCGCTCTTGAGCAGGAGATTGCTCTTGATGTCCTTGGTGATGTCATCTCCAACTCTTGCAACAGCTCCAACCTCGAGACCTACGTCGAGCAGACCATTGAGAAGGTTTCTCCCTTTACCGAGCACACATACGAGGGATGCCGAAAGACCGCCATCTCCACCCTCTGGCGCACCTACGCCCGTGTCTTCCAGGTCTGGGAGGAGAGCGCCGGTGTCAAGTGGGAGGCTGGTCTTCCCCCTAAGCACACTCCTCCTACCTCGCTCATCAGCATGGGCCAGGCTCTTGAGAAGGCCACTATGACCATCTGGTCTGACGACAGCGAACGGTTAGTTTCCCCCATAGTCTTTTCTGTTTCTGCCAATATGATGAATACCTTGCGTTATACCCAGCTCACTCAGACGCAAAATGCGGTTGCTGAGAAAACGTCTAATCTACTTCTGATTCATGGCACTGTTGCTTCTTGTTTCTTGCATTCTGGTCTTGAATCATTACTAACAGTCAGATAGTTCCGTCGTTACCGACATCAACCGCAACGTCGCTGCCACCCTCAAGGCTTGCGGTCCTGCTCTTCTTGCTTCCAAGGATGGTCTCCTCCAGGAGATGGTCTCGGTCGTTGGGCTTATCATTACCCGATCTCACCCTTGCCAGCAAGATCTTGGTGACGAAGAGGAGGAGCAAGAGGTCGATGCCGGTTCTTCCGAGTACGACTGGCTCGTCATTGACACCGCTCTTGACGTTGTTGTCGGCCTGGCTGCTGCTCTCGGCAACAACTTCGGTGAGCTCTGGAAGATCTTTGAGAAGCCTATTCTCCGACTTGCCAGCTCCAGCGAGGACCTTCACCGATCCACCGCTGTTGGCACCATCGCTGAGATTACCAAGTACACTGGCGAGGCCATCACTCCCTTCACTGAGTCTCTTGGCCAAGCTCTTGTCCGCCGCCTCACAGACCCTGACTCTCTGGCCAAGTCTAACGCTGCCTACGCCATTGGTCTCGTTGTCCTAAACTCTGCCGACACCGGCAAGACTTTCCCCATGTACCCTCTTCTTTGGGAGAAGCTCGAGCCTCTCCTGACTGTCAACGAGATGCGCATGACCGACAACGTCGCCGGTGCAGTTTCTCGTATGATGACCAAGAACCCCAACAACGAATTCGTTGCTCAGGCTCTTCCCGCCGTTGTCAATGTCCTTCCACTCCAGGAGGACTACGAGGAGAACGCTCCTATCTACGACAACATCTTCAAGCTCTACCAGCAGTCCAACCCCACTGTTGAGCAGCTTACTCCCCAGCTTATCAACGTGTTCGAGAAGGTCCTCAGCCCTCCTGAGGAGCAGCTTGAGTCTGAGACTCGAGAGATTCTCCAGCACACCGTCCAGAACCTGTACAAGGCTAAGCCTGACCTCCTGGCCAACAACCCCGGCCTGCTCAAGCTTGCTGGTATTCAGTAAACGGACAAACATCACGACTTGACGAATTTTCGGATTGGTGGATTATATAAAAGTGACGAACTGCGATATGATTTGATGAAGAAAAAGCACGCACTAGACTACGATGCGTTGATAGAGTATAACGTAGTAGCACCATGCAAAGGAGCTGCATGGTATAAAAGGGCATAGGATGGGAAAAGGAAAATTAGGGATGGCAAGCGCTGGGATTTCACGGTGAAGCTTTAATGGCTTCGAGGATAGAGGACTTTTGATACCTAGGATTAGAAAGATACCTTTCCATATGGACATTTGTTTCCTTCGTACTGTTTTACAGGTGCACATATGATGCTTGATAGGGTGATAACAGAATTGTTGTCTTCAAACTTGATCATGTAATTCGAAAGTAAACGCCGTAGAATGCTACAGAATAATGCAATCACCAAATCCTCTTGGCAACCATCTCATACCTCATCACCTTCTCAAAATCATCCTTCTTCTTTTCCGTCTTCTCAACCCTCTTCCCCGGTCCTTTACCACCCTTCAACCCCTCGTTCCTATCAGCATGAATCCATCGCTGTCTCTCCTCCCCAACTTCAACCTGACCAAAACCACCGACTCGTCGTCCACCGGGTGTATCAAAAGATTCAGGGGCACGGCCCTGGTGTTCTGCACGTTTCATCTTTGCATATCTGTTACGGGAGTATTTGAGAAGGACCATGCCCAGAAGGAGTTTGAGAATGAGCAGGACGAGGAAGGCGATGAAGAAGACGACGACCATGGTTATGGCGGCGATAAAGTCGTCTGATGTCCAGGAGTACCAGGGCCGAGAGTTGAGGGGTGAGCCGTAGGGATAGCCGTATGTTGCGCGGCCGAGGGAATCGCGGATAAGAGAGTCGAAGCGGTTGAGAGCGGCTATCATAGCCGGTGATGAGGGTGTGGCTGATTCTTCGGAGAGGGATGTTTGTGTTGATTGGGGGATGGGCATTGGCATAGGCATAGGGAGGTGGGTGGATAGAAGCATGTGGTAGGTTTGGATGGATGCACGAATAAAGAGACAAGATAGGGGTATGACAGCAAGGCCAAGTCGCTTGGTCAGAGAGGGAGTCATGAAAGCCTAATGGTGTTAGTGGAAATGTGACAAGGAGTGAGAAAGACTTACGTTGGTGTAGTAATCTTTACACAGGATATCAAGGATACGGCTGTAGAAAGCTGGTTTGATGTTGTTAAACTTCGTCACATAGGCGTGTTTAATGGTATCAACAAGCATCTCGCTACCAATGACAATGAAGAAGGGGGAGAGAACTTCGCCTGACATGAGCCACGAGGGTAGTACAGTAAAGCTGTGTGGTAGGATGGAGGGGCTGTGGTGAGGTACAGATGTCTCATCGTATGACTCTGAGCCTGCACCGGGGACGCTGAGGCCGCCAACCTCGACGACGTTGCGCATTCCGATGATGAAGAGCATGATCCAGAGCTGGAAGCGCTCGACGATGTCGGCGCAAGTGAGCTGGAAGAGATTGTCTTTCTCGAAACGCTTGAAGACAGTTGACTTGATCTCAACGAACTGGTTCGAGAGAAGAAGGGTCAACAGGGCGTTGGAGTAGGAATTGACGGCAACGTTGAGGGTGATGACCTGATAGTACAGTGCAATCGAGTGAAGACAGCAGTATACAAGAGCAAGCATAAACATGCCCAGCGGGAGAAGGACTTTGGAACGACCAGACGCATTACGTGAGAGCGTTTCCGTGCTGAAGAGACACTCCAAAATATCCTGCCCGAGAGCTGAAAGAAGACGATCGCCGACTTCAAGAATGTTGTATATGACGTAGAGTTTGATGGCGGATTGAGCTCGGATGAAGTGATACATACGGCTTGCGTCAAGAGTCATCAGGGCCATGGAACTGCATATTATGACAGCGCCCTGAAGAAGATCAGCTTTGTGAAAGGCTGAGAGATTTGAAGGCATGGATTTCGTCCTCCTATGGCGAAATGCTCCGGACTTGGGTAGAGATCGAGACTGTAGAGGCTTGAAGTGTGCGTTCCCATTCCCGTTGCCGTTTGCCTTGAAATCGTGGCTCCCGTTTTCATCATTTGAACGACCTCGAGGACGACTCTCACTGCGTGATCTTCCTTCATCAGAGGTCTCATCGGCTCGCGAGGTCCTACCTCTTCGCCAAAGGCGTCCAAGGCCATACCACACAAAGCCGAGGAGATATCGGACTTCTTTAAGGATGACATAGCCCCACCAACGAACCAGCATGCTGACAGCTTGGATAAAGCGCATGGGAAGAATGGTGAAGTTCCAAAGCCAAGCATCGAGACATGCTAGAGCTCCAAAGTTAAGCGTCATTTCGAGATGTGGTGGTAGGAGGATAACATTCTTGAGACGCTCGAATTTGACGGCATTGGATTCGTAGGGAATATCGTAAGCGTGGGACTGGTGGATATATAACGGACTAGGTCTTTGAGCTGCCAGTTCCAGCTGTAGATGCGTGGGTAACGACATAGGCGGAAGAGGAATGATCGGTGGAATCGGTGATGGTGGTCGAAGGCCGGCTGAGTCTGTTTGAAGAGGTATGGCTGTCGCAGGTGTTGACCGGGCACTGAGAACAGGAGAGGTTCCGCCTGCACCATCGAGGTTGATATGCAAAGACGTAGGTCGTCCAGTGGAATTGAAGGAAGAGTATCGTCTTGGTGAAGATGTCCCGCTCGAATCACCAGCTAGGACACGGCTCGTAGGGGGCATAGATAGAGTTCTCGCTCCAGGCGATGGGCGTCGGTGAATATCCATCTGAATATCTCTCGCAGTCCGCAAAGCAGAAGTCAGGCCAGTGCGAGCTTCTACGGTGACGCCATTTTGCTGCGCCGGGGGAGGCGCATCATCGAGGCGTATCGTAGGCTGTCGTATAGCCTCGCGCTGATCGAGAAGATGTGATGCAGATTCTTGGTCAATTGACCTCCGTTCTGGGGCGGGGGCCACAGGTAACGACTCGGGAGAGTTTGTGAGGCGCTGCATCTCAGTCGCGGAGAGACGTCGAACATTAGGGTTCGTGGTATTGCTTATCGTACTGCTACGGCTGGCCCTGCCAGAGGGAACAGCAGTGCTGTCATCCTGGTCCTTCTCTTTGTCTAGACTCTCCTCCGCGGGCTCTTGTTCTTGACCCTCGTCATCCTCGACCGCTGGTTCGGAAATAGAAGAGTTGGACTCGACGCGACGCACGCTGCTACTTCTGTGGGAGCCTTCCTCAGAAGAGTGGTCTTCGTCGGAAGGGATCGTGGGGAGTTTGTCGCTCGTTGTGTCGGCGCATGATGGAGGAGGAGTCGAGGACGGTGATAGAAGCGGTGGGAGGTGATGAGAATTGATGGAATCGACGGAGGCGGCCATCACCAAGGCTGAGACTCTCGAAGCATGTTTTTTCCCCTCGAGTAATAGGGTCTTCGAAACGAGGGTCAATCAGTTGGAGGCTGTCGCGTGCGTTGAAAGAAGAGACGTTGCAGTGGAAAATGGATTGTCAGCTTTGAATCACCATGAGACAAGGCGCAGCTGGACTGGACTGAAGCGAACCGGTTCACTCGACAGTGGGTGCGCCACAGTGGAGTCGGCACCGAAGTTTCCCCTGAGCGGGAGAGCGTGCTCTGAAGACACTGAAACTTTGGGGCAGTGGGGGTCTATGCAGGGGTTGTGTCAGTGGCTTGAGATGAGAATGGATCCGTGGATCTGGATACCGTGGCGGGAAGAGGATCGCGAATCTGTCTTGGTGAAAGCCAAGACGGGTATAACAAATACTAGTATATTGTAGAATTAATATTGCGTAAGTCTCCATCCCTTCGCGATGTGTCTACATTTTGCTGCTATGCCCAGCACTCCCTCTTGTTTAGAGTGTGCAGGTTCTAGATCCTTGGCTGTCATAAGGTTTCGCTTCAGTCAGACAAGGTTTCACTGAGCATGTCATCCACCATTTACATTCTTGAACCTCTTTTAAGTATCTTTGTATATCATTAACTCATCTACCTGACTTTAGACAAGGTACTCATCAAACCACTGCACGGCCTGGAAGAAAGCCTGCTCCTTGGCAAACTTCTTCCTCTTGTCCTTCAGATCAGCGCGCACAGCAAAACCGTGCTCGACGTGAGAGAACAGGTTGATCTGGAAAGGCTTGCCAGTCCCAATCAGGATCTCCTCGGATTGGTGACGCTTCTCGGTGGGGAAGATGTGGTCGGTCTGAGCAGCGGCAATAGAGAGGGGGCCGGTGATGGCCTTGAGCTCTTCTTCCTCGACGAACGAGGGGTGAGCGACATAACCGACGTCGATGCCCGCCTTGTAGTTGCGAATAACGTACTGAGACTGTTAGCAACGTCCTTGGAGTTGAGGTTAGAAGACATACCTTGGCGCCGAAGCAGTATCCGACAGCTCCAATCTTAGTAGCGCCCTGCTCCTTGAGCGTCTTGATAGACTCAGCGATGATAGGGTCGATCTGAGCGGGGGTATGAGGGTTATCGCCATTGGCGCCCTTTGTGATCCAGCTCATGATATCAAGACCCTCGGGCATAGGCATGGGCATAACATCGCCGTTGAAAAGGTCGGGAATGATGGTGGTGTAGCCGTTGGCAGCGTATTGATCAGCCATCAACTTGCTGTTGGTCCAGATTCCGAAGATATCGGCGATGTAGACAATTCCAGTTCCCTTGTGCGCCTTGTCCGCGGGAGCTGTCGCGATGTAGGCGTCGAGACCGCTATCGAGCTTGATCATCTTGCCGGTGGGCTCGCCTCTACAAAGGAAAACATTAGATATAAAACTGCGCGAATACCATTTTCGGGGCAGACTTACTCATGGCGAACACCCTCAGTGCAGCACTTAGCAGGTTGGTTAGAAGCCATTGTGATAGTGGTTTTCTATTTCTCTGCAGAATTGTAGAGTGGAGGGGTAATTTCTCGGAGGTAACTTGGCCGAGTTTATATCCTCTTTCCAAGCGGACCCAGGTCTTTCCGAGTGACGCAATTAATCGAGGCCGAGATGCCGTGTTACCCCACAAACAATGACCCTTCCGTGAACTATTCCCGTCTGCTTTCTAAGCAACCTCTTTGTGCTAATTGGCGAAAGGTGGGATATCTGGGTCTGGGAGAGGAGTCTGCTGGTGGATGATTTTGAAGCTATCCCCATTGGGTTCCATGTTTCGCATTTAGACTTTTAAATCCGACGGAATATACGGATATGGACATTGGGCCAAATGCCGAATTACGGAACTACCCCACGGCATATCATTTTGACTCTTGAGGATATCGGTGTAGGTGGGATGTGGTGAATGCCATTCATTATTCGTATAGTTGGTATCATTATATGCTCCAGCAATGTAAGTAGTTGTACAGTACACAGCGACAATCTCGTCACTTTTGCCGAATGCCCTTGGGCTTTCTCTTCTTGAACACCACAGCATGTACTCCCGACTCAGCCTCCTCTGGCTCTGGCTTTATCAGAGGCTCAGCAGGCGCCTCTGTCTTGACGTCTGTGTCATCCTCCGCCTTAACTTCTGTCGCATCTTCCGTCTTCACGGTCGCATCCGGTGTCGGATCCTCCTCCTTCTTAACATCCGTCGTATCCTCTGTTTCCTCCTTCGCAGCCCTAGGTGTAAACGTGGATCCGCTAAGGAGCGCATCGAGTTCCTGATCTTCTTGTTGTGGCATAACTTTCGAGTCTCGTCCCCATCGTCTAGGCTTCTTGAACAGTCCACGCACAGCTTCCTCCTCTTCCTTTTCATCCTCCGTCGCTTCGCGCTTCCGTACACCATTGGCTCTGGCTTCTACCTTTGCTTCTTCGTCTTCTTCTGTCTTGGCCTCGATAATTCTTGTATTCGTAACCGTCCACTCGCCAGGCATAGCCATCTCAGGCCGGAAGTCACTCGGCATCGCGACACCCATCGCAGCAAGCTGTTCCCTTTGTTTCTTCAATGAAGCCTCCGTCGGTGCGCTCTGTTGCGCACGCGGCGCGGGTCTCGACGATGGCCCGGCGGCCGTAGATGGACCCCCGACAACTCCATTGAGACGTTCGACTTCCCGCTTGGCGCGGTCTTTTTCGCGTTCTTCTCGCTCGTGGTTACGGTGCAGATCGCGAAGGAAGCGCTTCAGTGCGCCTTGATGTTTGGCAGTAGATTCATGGTTTTGGCGCTCGAGTTTTGTGTCGCGAACATAGGTCTCGCAGTGCTTGCACCAGTATTTGGGCGTGGATTTCCAGTATTCTGACATTTTGGGCAGTGATGTTGAAAGAAGGTTGCCTGAATGTTTCTAGAATTGGGGGCTTGAAATCAAGGTGCTTATTCCTGAGCTGCAAGGCTAATGCACGGGCCATGGGTGAGCTCCAGGGTAAGCAGACTTCTTTGATGTGAAGATGTTGATTAGAGCTGATGAAGAAGCCAACGTAGTGTAAACTTCGCGGTAATTCTAGTCAAAACAAGTATCAATATTAATTTTCTATTGATTTGTCTATGGTATTCTCGAATGGTGATTGTTGTTGTCGTTGTTACTGCCACTGACATGCTTCCGAGCAGTGATTGGATTTGTGTGATGTAGCAGACCGGCAAAGTAATGACAAAAGTTAAAACAGCTACGAACCGATCGCATGTTTTGTGTTTCGAATAAGAGAAGTCAAACATGAGCTTACAATGCATGAGACCCTTACAACTGATAAGGAGCGATATCCATTCCTATGGAAATGGTCTGTTAAGTGCCAGAAGTTAGAAGGAAGCGTTTCTCATGGCGATCGTTGATATTTGTGTTGAGCGCGACGACATACGTCACGCCAACACAGACACTGCATTTGTACGTCGCCGAATATTATTGGAACAAGAGTCGAGTTATCAAGATTGATTGCTCGAAGCTATCCTTCTTGGGCAAGTCAGCACCAGCTCAAGCCGACAAGGACCCTGCATCTTTTCTCCGAATGGGCTGAGATACGCGAACGAGAGATCCAAGCGGTTTCACGTTTCGTTTTCGACAATCTAATGATCCAGATCCCATCTCATACAGAAGATACCATATCTGTAATAGTGCAATAATTATTTTGACTAAACAAGCATAAACATCACCACCTCCCTCCCTTGGAGAACATCGCAATGCTGTCGTGCTCTGAAAAAGCGTTAGCCCAGCCGCTGTGTCCTGTCCCTTGCATCATCCCTGGATCCCGACATCCATCAGTGGAGCATCGTTCAACGTTCAATACGATGTCGTACGTATTGTAAATAACGCAACTCAGTTCATTACCATTTGCTTGGCGCTTACAGCGTTGGCCGCCAATAAGCGCATCCTAGACGCATTGCCTATTCTGGGTCTCGAGTAAGCGATGATTCGGCGGTGGCGGTCTTGAAGCGACTTTTTTCTCCGGCCAGAAGGGGCAAAGAACGACGAGGAACTTGGCGGTCGCTCTGCCGTTGAGCCGCAAGATTGGGACGCTGGGCGGTTTTGGACTTCATGCCATGGCGGGTGAATGCAACAAGGGATTGTTTGTGTGGAAAGACCCTGAATTTGTGAGGTGCCATAGCGCACGAGGGTACAAACTCTCCTATTCCTTGATGATCTGGACCATGTAAACTTGTTTCCATCAACAATGTTCGTCATATCACATCTCAATCCACGCTCAGCCTCCAACGTTGCAATTCATTATGTAAATGAGTCCCTTAAACCGGGTTGCCTCTGATTGTCCATTGGATTGTCTTCACACAAGATCGGGGGCCATCCCTATAGCGAGGGCGTCGGGTCCAGCTACCGATTCTGGTCTTTGACGGCGGAATGTCCGTGTAAACCGCACCATATTTGTTCCTGTATCCACATCATCCACTGTCAGACTCTTTAACGAATCATGCACCGCTTGTCTTTGTTTCTACAGGGTATCGAGAAAACTCTGCAGAGTTTCTTAGACGAGGATCCACTGGTTCTCTGCTTTCTTGCGCCTTTGCCGCAAACGAATCATGAAGTACGTCACGTGAGAAACACTACACGTGATCTTCTACTGAGCTGAAGTGAAGACTTTTGAGACCGTGACGTCATGGGCTGTCTTGGCATTTCATCTCGTAAACTTCCTTCGGATCGCCCATTCCGTGGACAGTTTTATAAGTCATGTTACAGTACAACAACAGCAACGAGAGCGGTACGTATCTACAGCGATGCGACGATCCTGGCGACTTGCGAAATGAACATCATGGAGAAGGAGAAGCTTAATTTGCAAGACGCGTTGAACGGGCTCTTCTCATCCTTGAGCTTCATGAGGTTGTTTGATGGGTACGCTCTTCCTGATGAGAGAGGTTCAGTGGAGAAAAACAGTTGCCTCCGCCTCCTCTAATATCGACGATATCCACCATCTTCACTCGGACTCGTCCTCTCGCTTCTCCAGTTACTTAACGAGACTCCATAATGACGCGATGTCTGCAATTCTCGCTCTCACTCCTCAACAAGGGTTCATCACCATCGAAGGATTGATCATTGCAACTACCAACGACCCACTGAGCTCTCCACCACCACCATGTCTGAGTCTCGACTTGTGGGTTTTGCCTTGCTGTGTTCTTCTGGGATCGTCTCTATGAGTTCCAGTCTCATAAAGGCTCTTGCTCTCGCTGTCTCTTTGGCTTCTTCTCTCTCTCTCCCCATCCCCATCTCCCATCTCCACATGTCCTCAACCCCAGATCACTTCTGAGGTTGACAAGTGATTTTGTGCTGCCTCATCAACTAACAGCAACTCGGCCGAATCGTCTCCAACATGTCCTCCGACTCGGAAAAGGCCTCCAAGAGGGCCGAGAGCCCCAGCCCCATCGCCGAATCTGATGGTGGTAACGCTGACGGTCTTCATCGCCGTCTCAATAACCGTCAGGTCCAACTTCTCTCCATCGGAGGTACTGTTGGTACTGGTCTGTTCATCGGTATCGGTGCCGGTCTGGCCAAGGGTGGTCCCGGCAGCCTCCTTGTCTGCACAGCTCTCTATGCAATGGTCCTCGGTCTCACCAACAACTCTATCGCTGAGATGAACACTTACATGCCTGTCTCTGGCGGTTTTATTCGTCTTGCTGGTCATTGGGTTGATGACGCCCTCGGCTTCATGGTCGGCTGGAACTTCTTCTTCTACGAGGCTCTCCTGATCCCCTTCGAAATCGTTGCTCTGAACCTTGTTGTCTCATTCTGGAGCGACACTGTTACTGACGCTGGCCCAACTGCCGGATTCATCATTGCAGTCATCATCGCATATGGGTAAGGCTTGAACCCCGAGTGCATCCTGATGGACATCATCACGGATGCGCTCCATGGTCTCTTTCATCAATTCTGCTTCCCTTTCTCTCATCGTCTATGTGTGTATGCATGCTAAACATTCGTCTCCTCTTCTAGTGTGCTCAATCTTCTTGCTGTTGGTGTTTTCGGTGAAGCTGAGTTCTGGCTGGCCCTCGGCAAGGTCCTTCTGATCTTTATCCTCTTCATGTTTACATTTGTGACAATGGTCGGGGGTAACCCTCAGGGTGACGCGTATGGTTTCCGCTACTGGTCAAATGTTCACGACGCATTTGCTACATTCCGTACTGAAGGTGATCTTGGACGTCTCGAAGGTTTCATGGGCGCCCTAGCCTCCGCTGCCTTCTTTGTCGTCGGTCCTGACTATATTTCCATGGTCGCCGCTGAATCTAAGCACCCCAGCCGATATGTTAAGACTGCCTTTAAGACTGTCTACTTCCGTTTCGGCCTCTTCTTCATCGGTGCGGCTTTGACTTGTGGCATCGTTCTTAGCCACACTGATGAGACTCTTGTTGAGGTCCATCTCGGCACTGGATCCGGCCACGGCACAGCTGCTGCCTCGCCTTGGGTCATCGCCATGTCTAACCTTGGAATCGAGGGACTGCCCCATCTCGTCAACGCCCTCCTTTTCACGACTATCTTCTCTGCCGGTAACACGTACACATACTGTGCAACTCGTTCGCTGTACAGTCTCGCCCTCGATGGTCGTGCACCTGCCTTCCTCCGTAAGACCACCAAGAACGGTATTCCTATCTACTGTTTTGCCGTCACCATGGTCTTCCCTCTGTTGGCATTCCTTCAGCTCGATAGCTCCTCCGCCGAGGCCCTGACCATCCTTCTCGCCCTCATTACTGGAGGAGGTATCGTGGATTATATCACCATGAACATTACATTCCTCTTCTACTACCGTGCTTGCAAGGCTCAGGGCATTGATCGCAAGAAGATGCCCTACTTTGGCTACTTCCAGCCTTACTGTGCTTGGATCGCTCTTATCCTTCACACGGTCGTTTGCTACACCTATGGATATACGTCCTTGGCTCCCTTCAATGCGAAGAACTTCTTCTCCAACTACACCATGCAAATCATCGCCCCTTTCATGTACCTCGGTTGGAAGCTCCTTAAGCGCACCAAGATCGTCAGTGCCAAGGAGTGCGATCTTGTCTGGGAGCGACCTGTCATTGATGCCTATGAGGAGCGCGCTATGATTGTCGACCCTCCTACTGGCTTCTGGGAGGAGATCATCGGCCTTGTTGGTATCAAGAAGAACAAGAAGAAGAATGCTGCTGAAGTCCATGTCTGAGCATGCACCTGGAAATGGTGTACGTGAAAAAAGCATTACGTTGCGACATCCATGATGTGCAAAAGCAGCGGAGTCAGTTCGACCATCGTCACGACGGAGAAGAGGTTAAGTAAGCCCCGCTGACCATCATCATCGCTTCGATGAGGTCGTCGATAGAACGCTGCTGCGCTACCTGAAGTTACAGGCGGCATAAATGATACCCAAACGTCATTCCCCAATGGGTCGAGTGATGATAGCTTGTATGAATTAGAGTGTATATACGAATATATGAATGATCATATTCTGCTATGATTGATCTATTTGCGCCTCCCATTAATATGTTCATCCAGTGTTGCGAATCACAGAGAAGCGGGATCTCTGTCCCCCACCTAGGTTAGGCCAATGTACCTAGATATTTTATCGCCTCAGCTCCTGGTCCCAAGTTTTCTAGCCACCCCAAGAGCGGGCAGATGTCACACCGGAGGCGGGTGGGGACTGACGGACCGAAAGGCCAGCTCCGTATTTCGGACCGGTGCCGACCGCCGAGTGGATTCGCCGGGAGGAAGAAAATGATCGGCTGAACGCAGCGTTGCAATTGACCTCATTGGCCATTTGGTGAGAACGATTGAAGCTATAGATGATCCGCTGTCCGGACGTGCGTGGCCGGATGCTGTTGGCTATCAGTCTTGCAGCGCTGAGCGATTGTCACTTCTCTCCGCGACAACCCAGCCTTTCGACACTCGACATGCTGCCAGATCTCTCTTTGGCCGCACCAGTTGAGTATCCCGAACAGTGCTTGAATTGTACTCAATTTCAACCCAATGTCTTCGTTTAGCGTATTCCAAGATGCTCTCCACAGAAAACTTCCTATCCCGCCATTGTAATGGAACCCGAACAACCCACACTCCAGACCAGCTCCTGATCTCCGCCTCTTCATTCGACAGATCAAATAAAATTAGCCTTTTTTCCGTGTACCTGCCAACAAATAACCATTGCCGAATAACAAAATCCGGGTTTGCGATGCTGAGGGAGGAATCCTTGGATTTACAAAGATGCTCAGGCACCTTAGCGCCATGAAGCATGAGAAACTTGACTGCCTCCAGTTTGCGGCTTTGAATGGCAGCATTTAAGGGCGATCCGTGTTCACGACAACGGTGTTCAAGATCACTAATCCCCACCTTGATGAGGTTCTGAATCGCCGTGACCGAACCCCAGCAGGCTGCTCGGCATAGTAAACTGTGAGCACCGGGCGTTCCCAGGCCACACAGCTGGCGAACACCCTCAATCTTGATTGAAGGTTTGACATACCGGAGGTTATAGGTTACACCGACCAAGCTGTCTATGCCGTTGGAGAAGAAAGCGTCGGGCCAGCTGCTGAGCTCTCCCATGTGTGACTCGAGTCTCGTGCCCATCATGCATAATAAATAACCCCGGCAAGGGCTTGTAAACAGACAATGTAAAGCGGAGTAACTGAACTTATCACATAAGTTCAGATCAACGCCATGTTCCAAGAGGCGCTTGAAAAGCCCAATGTTGGGTTTGGTGCCTGGCCGGCAAGTCCATAATGTCATGAGGCTGAGGAGATTTCTTCCGTCCACGTTTATTCTTCTACTTGATAGGCCGGCCTTGAGAAGGATGTCGACCATTCTCCATGATTTCTTGACGACAGCCACATCAAGGAGTCCATACGATGAAGTATTAATGACATCTACATGGGCACCGCGACTAATGAGCAGCTCTGCAACATCGACTGCATCGTGCTTAACTGCAACAAATAGTGGCGTACGATTTCTGTCATCGGTTGTGTTGATATTGGCTCCATGGATAAGGAGAGCATTTGCTGCTTTCGTATTGTTTTGCGCAGCTGCCATAAATAGAGGAGTTTGATTCTGGTGACAGATGTCCTTCTGATTAATAATGGCACTGAGCGACTCGAGTCTTGAGGTGCTTTTAAAGATGAAGTTACCTGGGATATCCAGGAAGAACCTTCTGTGTATTAATCAGCCACTTGTTGCTTCGATGGATTGTATGAGTTGCTTACGTGACTTCATCTTGACCCAAGGCCTTGCCCTGGAGTTTGTTCAGCATTAGTACGAGTCCATCTGTGTTGCCTGACATAAGAGGTATGTTAAGAAGACTGTGTTGTTCATGTGAAAAGGTTCCTCCCTCTGCAAGGTATACGTCCAGCAAGGCTGAAAGAAGGATGTTGAGATTGGGCCGCTCTAAGAAAAGATCGAGAACTGTGCAATGGGTATCCTTAGTGGGATGGGCCATGATGGTTGAAACAGGAGCGCCCTTCCTCAGTAGCCACGCCATCACCTTGTAAGAACCTTGGAATATGGACAAAGCCAATGGCGTCACAAGAACAGAGAAGGGAAGCTCACACTCCAAAGGGCAGCCGAGACCGTAAAGTTTCTCACAAGTCTGTACCTCATCTTTAAGAATAGCCAGATAGAATGCACATGCCAGAGCATGCATACCACATGAGGTCTGTGACAAGATGCCGAATCCATATAGGGATTGAAGAACCTTGGAGAATCTGGATTCATACAAAATGAGGGATAGGGCCTTGCTGCTTGTCCAGTATTCTTCCGTTTTGCAAAACGGAAGGAGAAGAGAAACAGCCTCGAGGTGTAATCGAGTCGCTGCCGCACAAATAGGAGTCTCACGGTGCTTAGATACCATTTTTAGCGCAACACCAACGTTGCCCAAGTGAAACAGTTCCTACAGAACCATCACCGAGTTCATCTCTGCGGCTAAATGCCACACGGTCCTGCCCAAGTTATCGGTGTCGAGGATTGATCCACCGAAGCGCAATAATATTCGAAGAGCCTCGCTGGTGTTCCCCTGATAGCACATATGAATTGGCTTGTAACCGTCTGGGTTATCGGCACGCGGATCCAGGCCGAAGGTTAACAATGGGTCCAGAACTCGATAGGATCTCTCAAGTAATGCAAGATGAAGAGCATTCCAGCCAGGATGCTCGGGATCAATGTCTGTCGACTGGGCCAATTCAGCTCTCGGAGTGGCAAGGAAAGCGCTCATCCCAGTTCCGTCGTTCAGTCTGATCAGTGATTGGATGTATCTGAGGACATCTTCTTTACTGGCACCTTCAAGGGATTGCCCTTCTGGCGATTGGGGTCGCAATACTTCGCTTGTCTTTAAAATAAACTCTTCGGTTTCCTGGCGAAGAACGAATCTTGGACAGCCTGGAGTATTGTTTTCACCAAGGACCTTGAGTAATTGCGGGAACATAGACAACATATGAGAGATCTTGGACGAGAAACAGCGCAACTGTAGGCACCGATTATAACGAATCCTGAAGAGTTGAACATCTTGAGCCGTGACACACACACCAGCCTTAAGAAGCTCGATAACAACTTCAACATTGATGAAAAATGTGACAGGGCATGACAGAGTGAGGGATATGATAGTTTCCGACGGTAATGGGGGTGCAAGGGGTGAGTCTGAAACGTTCAGCAACAACTGAACTGTTTGTAGCCGAGCCAGGCGCGCACTAGGACCATTTATCAGATCAGTAATAGGACCCCCCGATATCAATTCAGTGTTTTGCAAGTTCAGAAAACTATAAAAGAAACCTCGGCCGCCAAGGGCACAGTGCAACGGAGTACCGAATTTGCTGCATGCCTGTATATCAGAGTCACTTTCCAACAGCTCTTGACATAGATCACGCATACTGAATGCGGCTGCCATATGGAGAGGGGTAAAGTCGGGCCTCAGAACTGCAGTGATTACTTGCGATAGAACGTCTTTTGGCTCAATAGAGGTGTCTTTAGACGAAGGATGATGGCTGAATATGAAGTCAATTGCCCACAGACAGAAAGCGGGCGTTTTGGATGGATGAAGAAGCTTTCGCAGGAGCCTGTATATTCTGTCTCCCATTATTGAGGGTCGCGTTGTATAGGATGTCCATTTCAGTACTGATTTACTGTAAATGGTTCTGCGCCTGCGTTGCGCAAGGATATTGCTGACACTACGTGTTGTGTAATGAATTGGCGGAGATCGCTCCATATCCTCCATGGTAAGGAAGCGTAAACAAAGGAAAGAAAAGAAGTCTACACAATCTACCGGCGAAATAGCATAATACCTGAGATGTGCGTGTTGATGATCCAAATTGCGACTTGCCAGCGACTGAAGATATTCTTGGACTGTAAAGTGTGCAAACTGAATTCTTGTTTTACCATGATGGGAGGAACTGGATTTGTTGACTCGGACAAGGCTACTGCACCACCGTAGCAAATCTTCTTCTTCTACAATCTCATCATCGTCGAGAGTTGTTGCATCGTCTTCCAAAGAGATGGCCTCGCAAATTTCTTCGAAACGGAGAGAGAGGAGAGAAGCTGCGAGCAATAGCAATGCTCTCTTAACTAGTCGTTTCACTGAATCATCATAGCCGTCGATCTTGAACAAAATGCGATCATATGATTGATACAGCGTCGGAGGAAGCTTGTCCAGGGCCTCGCGACGAATCTTATCTGTTGGAAGTTCGCACATGTAGTCAAGTTGACAGGCTACCCAGCGAAACATAGAGACATTTTAAGTTGGAGTGGGTGGTATCGGAGCACATATGACTTACATCCCCTTAGCTTCCCCAACCAACCTTGTCATAATGAGGTCTTTCAGACTATGGTCACGAAGCCTCAGCCGTTTGGAAGCAATCCTTTCACTAAGTTCCGAGACGACATAGAGCTGTAGGTCCTCAGTGTGAGCCTCGATTTCGATATGAGGAAAGTCATTTTCTAGATGTGTACGTATAATGCTTTCGTCCCGGCTAAACAATGCCATGTTGATAACATCATCGACTTGTGATAGCGCAAGCTTGGCTAAGCACTCTACATTCGCCTCGACTTGACTATCACACTCATCAATACCATCGACGATAATATAGACTCGTGTAAAACAAGCACAAATGCGATGCAGTATCTGTGCGAGCATTTCCACGGTGGGTTTTGTGGAGAGGTGATGGTTTGAGAAAAGCTGGTCGTGGTATTCTTGTAGGATTTGGAAGGCTTCTTCACTCTGCATTGCGAGTTGCATACAGAGAGACGAAAAAATGGTGACTGAATGATGGGAGCGCTGATTTTTATAGGTGCAGAAGAAGTATGCGATTGCTTTACTTGCATCATAAGCGTTTCTATGCAAACACTCCTCAATTACGGCTGCGGAAAGGACAGACTTCCCAGCACCAGGTATACCGCTGCACCAGAGCCTTGAAGCCGGAGTTGAGTACCAGCAGTCAAAATCTGGACCTTGCGTGAGCCAAAGACCAGTGAGACCATGCCGTAGTTTCCTGTTCATCTCGTATTCACCGCGAGGATTGACTTGGCCAAAATCTTTCAGAACTTGATTCCTTTTGGCATCAAGGGTGATCTTGACTTGTATATCTAAGATCTTTTCCGTTGTGCGACTTATCTTGTCGAGGCCATCCTTTACTTCAGCTTGCTGGGATAAGCAATGTTTAAGCTTAGCCAGAGAGTCGGCGGCAAGAGCTGTGTGAATGATGTGGTTGTAGCGCTGTACATCTTGGATCATTCCCTTGGACTCGGTCGACGTGAAAGGCCATTTTAGCCGAGCATGAAGTCTTTGGCGCCCCGAATCCGAATTCAAGGAAGCTTCTGTACGTGCAAGACCTGCTTCCAAGCGCCTCAGCAGTTGATGACAATCGTGGAGATAATGCGGTTGAAGAACGGGCCGCGGCTCGTGAGCAGCACTTGGCTGGGTCGATTCTGACTCTTCTAGGTCGAAGGCGACAAGCGAAAGATTGTGCAGGATGACAGAGAGGTTCCTTATTTCGCGGATGAGGTTCCCAACCTCCATTGATGCACCTCTGTAGCTCTTGACGTATTTGGTACCTGACCGAAAGACGAGATCGGCAAGAGCAACTAACCCAGCGATGCTCGCTGAGATGGAAAGAGGGTCCGCCATTGAGAGAAAACGGCAAGAATGAAGAAGAAACGGAGAAATACGAGAGGGTATATTCCTAATGTTAATTAGAGGGAGACCATCAGAGAGGAGCTGGTGCCAATTTCGCCTGTCACCGTCGGCTCAGCATCAGAGAGCCTTACAGTCAGCCTGCATCACGTTGTTGGCAGGTAATGGTGCATTACGCAACCAATCCATTGGAGCGAAGGGCCATTCATGAAGGCATGAGTTGTGTTTGGTTGTCCTTTTGAATGCGATAGGTGAAACACAGCGCTTAATTTACTGCATAAGCTTTGAAGTGTATTTAGCTGACGGGATGAAGCCACACTCCGAATGGTCTCGGCCCAAAACATGGCGTAGTGAAGCTGAAAATAGTGACACAGAACCATTGGATCTAAAGCTAGCGCCTAATTTACCACTACTCCTCCTGCTACAGGCGCCCACCACCGACAGCGAAGGGGGCCTCGTTGACGACGACGCTGAAAAGATAGCAAACTCAACCAAAGACAACAAATAACGTGCATATCAGACAAAAAATCTGGTTCTCGGAACAAAGACGTGCGGACGTGCCGGAATAAAGAAGGCAATGATCAAGACGGCTTCATGTCGATAAACCAGGAACTTCGCGTCATTCCCAAACTTAGCGCTGAACATTTGGAGGGCCGAGAACTTCAAAGGCAGTGCTGCAATACTCCTCTGGGTGATCAACTCACATCGAGCCCACATGATATGGCAGTTCATGAACTCGACTGGCAAGCAATGAAGCTCCAAAGGAACCATCATCAGCAGTCCGGCTTTAAAGCATCCATGCGGCGGGCTGGGAGAATACTCACGTCGGATAAACTCTTGGATCCTATACAAGTTAATCGTTTCGTTCATATGTTGTTGGCTTACTCCAGAATGACATTCCGATAGTCGCATTTCTTGAGAACAGCCAATTTGTAATAGGACTTTATTTCTGTCTGTAAGCCCTACAGCCCCTACCCACCTAACCGTATTTGCCATCCAGTCAAAGAGCACATCTAACGACACTATCAGAGTAATGTTCATAAATCTTTCAGCTAAAAGACACACGTCGTTTTATAGACTATAACCCGAAGTATTCTAACTAATTCGGTGATGGTAATACTTACGACCTAGCTCTCAGTCCAACCATAGTCCCTTAGCCTTTCTTCGGCTTCTTGAACAAACGTGCCGATACCCCAAAGATCTATGGCCTATCATAAGTCTCCAAAAGTTCATCTGCCTTCTTCTTTAACCTACCAGGTAGACTTACGTACGCGAGGTTCGGCTGATTGGATGAGTCAGGCAGCGGTACCTGTGGCCCAACTCCTGAGTGTTGCCCGTGTGAGATTTGCGCTTAACTATCACAAGGGAGAGTCGGACTGCTCTCGGCCTGATCACTTCCTGCAGTGCCATGTATATTCAAACTATGAGACCTAGCCCCACTGGAGACAGCCACAGACCCAGTCATGGAGCGAGAGTTTGTTGTGGGGGACTGAGACGAGGTATTATGTAGCAGGATAGAAGGATTGAGTCATCGAATGTCACGGGTTGACCGTTTAAATATTGAGCCCTGTTCATAAATTGCCAAGTCATCTTGAGTGGTCCAAACGTATTACATAGTGCAGCCAAAGCGCATACTGAAGTCCAACAGGGAGGTAATGCCTGGCACCATGTAATGGAATATCGAATTGTAATTAGCATAGCCACCGAAGGCGGAGCGGGGGTAGCCAAAGTCTGGCCAACCAGCAGAATAATGAGGCTCTGGATATCTTGGCGCCTTCGAGTCGGTCAGTCTCTGCAGAAAGATTACAAATTTATGTCCTGAAGAAACATGTATGTACATAGACTGGGTATAGTATAGAGACTCTCAACAACCTGACCCTAACTTAGCCCATGCCCTTTGTCGATTAACATCTATGCCATCCCATTGTAGTCATTAAAATCGAAGAACCCATTTGCATCCATCATTGACTGATCCATTCCCAAATACCCCATATCTATAAACGTCGCAACGTCTGGCACACCCGAATCAACAGATTTAAACCACTCATCCGTAAACATTCCTTGATCAATCGTTTCTCGCGTAGCTTGTGGATTAGGTGCCGCAATCAAAGAGTCGATCTGACATGCAAAGAAACGAGCAAGATCAAAGTAAAGATGCACACTAGAGGATGCTGGAAGTTGTTGCACCACGCGGTCAAAGAATGGAATAACACTGATGACCTTTTCTGCAGCGGCGGCAGTTTCTTCTGCTGTGATGCCGCCTTTCTTTACAGCCTAGGTACTAGGTTAGGGATGTTCAAAGACCTGAGAAAGGAAGAGACTTGCCCGTAGTATTTCAGTCATAGCGTGGCAGATCATAATGAACTGGTTATTCTGAAAGCCAACTGAGACGTCGTTCATTGTTTTGTCTGTTACCAAATGGTCAAAGATACGACCAGCAACTTCAATGCTCTTTCTCTGAATGATCAAAAGTGCTGATGCCGCAGCACTATCCTCGGAGGCGGTCAAGTCTCGCAAAGCCTGAGCGTTGAAGACCAGAATACTGTGATCCATATAGAAAGCGAGGATAGGGAGATATTTCGAAGATGGCAGGTCATCGGGTTGAGAGCGTTCGTTGCGGACGCGGGTTAGGCGGTCGTAAGCTTCTTTGTGCCACTCTAGGATCGAAGTCGGGGTCGAGATTATATGTCTACGTTTCTCCATTGCTTGGAGCTGTGACAAGAAGCGTCAGATAAATATCGGTCGTGTCAGTATTGAACTTACCAACAATCCCCTAATCTCGATCACTCCACTGATGATACGATCTGTTGGCTCTGCCATAGGTGATTTCCACCAATCTACTGCAGTACGGGGTACTGCCTTCCAACTCATGCACTGCAAGCGACCATTGAGGGCCCCGAAACCTTTATCTACGATAAAAGTGTACAGCCACGTTCTCTCATAGTTTCTGGCATACCTATCAGTCAGCTCTGGAGAAGCATTCGGAAATTCTACGTTGACATATTCTTTCACAATATCTGATCTGTTAATTCCCATCTCTTTGGCTAACTGAATAGCCTGTGGGGAAGTCAGCAGGCGCCTGAAAAGACAAAATAAGATGAAAATGCTTACATGGCTTAGTGTTAGCCAGTATGGATCATCAGCTTGCCTTGTGGCGAGGGGGCCCCAGTATTGGAAGGCGATAATGGCTTGGATAGTCGAGAGCGATTTTACCGACGCGGCGATACACCATCGGATATTACCGCTGGCTAATGATGAGAGAACGGGATATATGGCTCGGTCTCGAGGACGAGCTGAGACAGCACACCCCAGAGCGCAGATCACGGAAAATAGAGTGAATGAGCACCCATAGACATATTCGCGAGTATGTAATGTGGCGTCTAGAAGGCCGATCAAAGGATGGCGAATCTGGAAAAATCTTTGCTATCTATCAGCACTACGGCGACACCACACGTGGGTTGTTGACTTACAGTTGGAAGTATAGGGAAGCGTCGTTATCATCGATCAACCTTGAAGCAAGGGGATCGCAGGTACCTCTCTCCAACTTGAAAGGAGAGTCAACAGCTTGAGTTGCAAGAACCTCCCAATCTTTCTGCTGGGCTCTATGTGAAGCTGATACGAGTTAGACGATGGACAGAAGAGGGGTTATTCCGCTTACCAAAATACAAAGCCAGTCTTTCTTTTATTGGTGCCATGATAGCTTCGCGCATACCCGGCTGCATCGGCATCTGAGACCTAAGTCTGTCACAAGCCGCAGAGGAACTCATCGAAATAGCAGCAGTGACCATATTTATGGGTGAGACCAAGTCATCTGCACCATCGCTCTCGTCATAACTGACTGAACGTCGATGAGTGACAGAACGTGACGATTGACTCGCATCGTGGCCATACTCAGGCGCTGTATCAGTGCTCTGTCCATGTGTCCGCGGAGTTCCCCTTATAGACACTGTTGTATTTGGGCTGGGAAGACTTTGACCTAGAAGAGCTGTGAGGACTTCCTCGCGAGCACCGCTTTCTTCGATGCGAGCGAGGAGCTTTTCTACACTATCTGGTTTGCTGTCATGCGGTTAGAATTGCCTCGTGCGTGAGTGATGGTCTTACTTCGTGCTACCATGCTTACGACCCCGGTTCGAACGAGCTGGATATTTACAAATGCGATCATGAGAAGCGCAGCGAGAACTGGTACCGCTGTGTCAGTCTGGCGTGAATATGGTCGAGGCTAGACCGACTTACCAAGGATCCAGACGATCGCACTTCTGCCTCGATGCACGGCAGCTAAAGCATGCAACCTGATGCTGCGGCGCCTTTTCAGCTGGAGCCTCCATTTCGGTTATCGTTGGATCGTTAGGGGTGGACCTGGGGGGAAACATTAGTCGCCAAATGTGAAATACGGGAGGTTCGGGGTCTTGTGAAGTGGTCGCTGTTTTGATCTAGACCCCGGTATCCACACGTGATCGTCCTGAGTCATCAGTGGATCAGAGAATTCCGCGGAAATGGATGAGGTAGTATAAGTGTCACCTCGAACGGCCTTTATTAAATAAATACAATCGTCTCATTACTCAGTAGATGAGCATGTGATTTTAATTAAATCTTTGAGAAGCTCAGAAAACAGGAAATCGCGCTGACTAATCTCGTCGCGTATCACTTACTAAGGATTTTCCAAGTCTGTAGAAGACTACGTTCCATGTCATGAATTGATCTGAAGGAGAGCTGGAATAAACTTCATCTGAAGATCTAGCCTTAGTAGGCTGGAATTTCATATTACACATCGAAATAAAGCATATAGGTTAAACGAATACCGCTTGGTACTAACAAGAATAGTGCTCTATCTTCAGAACAGCACTATTTTGTCTGAACGTTCTATTCATCTGAGACCGTGTTTTAAAGATACAGCGCAAACGAGGATACTGTGGGATTACCTTCCATCCCATACAAATACAACAAAGCGAAAGACAGTGGTGATGTAGCTACAATCCTAGTTCCTACCAGCATCTCCAAAAGTGGTACTGCGCTGATGTCAAAGTTCCCGAGTTTCCTGTATTTCGGAATAGCCTCCATCTCTTCCATCAAGCCCCTCGCCTTAGTTGAATAGACCATGAATCTGCACTCCCTATTGCTTATGAGAGTAAAACGTTGTAAATTAGAGAGCAAAGAATAATCGCAATCAGAGGTTTCAGAAGGAATGAATAGGATAAAAACCTTATCTCCCCTTTCTGAGATTCTCGCCATTCTAAGAAGGTAGCATACTCGTCGTTAGACATGGCGACATATCTAAGCCTATCGCCATGACTCATATAGATATCCTCCAGGGCCCACTCGCTCTCTTCTGCAGAACCGGTAATTGCCTCCGTTTGACACAGAAGCCAGTCGTGGAACTCTTCCCACTCCATAGTGCCGTATAGAAGGAGTGCTCAATAGGTGAGAATGATCTAGGTAAATGCGGGTACTCTGACTGCAAGACTGGGGCGCCGAATACCGGTAAGAAAATACAAGACAAGTGCTGAGGCTCCGAGGGAGACTTAAAGGTTGGATAGAGAGAGAAAAGGGAGAAGAGAAAATCAAATACCATACAGGTGGGTTGTGAGAAGGAGAGAAACCCAGTTGAGGCTGAGGTATGAAAATGGTATTTACGCTGTAACCTGAACAGTTGCAGTGACGTTGTTACTTAAACATTGGCTAAAATGTATGTAACTATCCCAAGGTGCTACTAGATAGCGAAGCCTAGTCAGAACAACTAATAAGTGACCAGTATCGAATCATTCAATGACTAGTATCTCAGACGGTTACTGTTCACCCAGGTCCACAACAGACATTCTATTGTTCGGGACGCTTCTATAGACTAATTGCCAGATCTCACTCAAACAGTACATGCTGAGGTCTCACTCGTGCCTTTATGCAGTGTTCACAAAGGTGCCTGATGTTCTAGGTGAATTTACTACATTCCTTTCCCGCCTTTATTTCACAGACAATTTTTGTTTTCATCTAGTCATTCAACAAAGCATGCTCAAAAAACGATTTGTAACAAGTGAAGTGATGCATTAAAGATCTAGTCAGGGCGTTATCCTTTGGGATGAAGATAATTAGGAGAGATGCGCGTTGGTCGAAGAAGAAGAAGTTAGACCGTGGCTCAGCCAGATTTACTTCAGTTGAGTCTACAAATACAAATGAAAAAGCCATGCGAATAAAGCAACGGAGGCCTGGGATGTCACATCATCAGCTTTCAAGCTAGATAGCCAAGTAGGCAGTTCCGTCAATCGTTTCATTTTGAGAAGGGTTATGTCAAAGATCATGTCTACTTGGGACAAAGAACAGAAGAATATTAAGGCCAATACTGGTTCTAGCATAACATAGAACTCAGTGAATTCAGTAGCCAAATTACAACCCAGTTGGCTTTAGGATGATGTTAAGATCTGATGCTAGGAGCTTCGAATCGAAAGCGACAAAGCCTTGTCTTTGTCCGAGGTATCTTGGAAATTTTAGCGCTTAAAAATAAAGAATACAATGATGATCAGTCGCCAATCATCTTCCCTTCAATCACAGGTATCCATGCCCGCCTCCCGGTGAACTTCCATACCCTCCAGCCGGCGCCAATCCGCCACCATGCGTCGTCCCTGAAACTCCACCATAAACTCCACCATTAACACCTCCATTTGGTCCGCCGCTGACTCCAGAATAAACACCGCCATTGACACCACCATACAATCCACCATGCGGTCCACCGACGCCTAACGATCCATTGCCAGAGCTGTAGCCAACTCCGTAGCCGTACTTGTCCTTATCCCCAGACGGTCTAGGACTGCCGTCGAATCTGCTCCCTTGGAGTCTTGATGTGGCTTCTGGTGTTCTGCGCCCAAGACTCGTTGGCCGTGGAGGCGGGAGGTTGTCCTTTTCGTCTTTGTCTTTTGAGAAGAGATTAAATAAGCACATTTGTAGGACTGATAGGTTACAGTATAGGTATTTGAGTAGATAATTGCTTATGGATAGAGTTCGAGTTGTGAAATTTTAGGCTTATGTTGAAATTTTTGAGATAAGGGACAAGGTTAAGAAAACGCGTATTTAGGGGCTGAGATTGACTTTTAAAACGGCAAACGAGGAATATTTAGAATTAAGGTTTCTCGTCTCCGACACGCGTTCAGCGCTAAAAAGCGGGCTCTAGTGGCTGTGTGAGCCAACTGCGGCCAATGGGATATGCCGTTTGGGCGCTTGGACTGCACCGCCACTCATGTCCCGCGGACCCGTAGCCGCCTGATCTAGCACAGCCTGGAAAGACCCTGCGTTCAGCTCTTGCAACACGACATGACGCGACACCATTACAAGGCAACATTGAAGTCATTCGTGGGAGTTAGATATGCACTTTTGTTTCCTTAAGAATGTATCACTGGATTCGCCTGAAGTTCTCAGATCCCTCTTTGAGTGCCAGCCTTATGAGAGCGCCACCGCCGAGAACGATCCGTAGCCAGTCGATAGAATTTAAGCTTATTACCAGAATTACATACATACTCATCTGTTTTCGTATTCACGCATCGTATTTACAGTCCTCTGACATGAATATGCAGGTATCATTTCGCAGTCAGCACGTTATTGCAACTCTCTTACACGTCCTACCATTATGCCATGCCCTTGCTTTCTGTCAGATCCTGCGTTGTGTCATGGGGCTGGCCATCATGCAAGGTCACAATAGTGTCGAGCTCATTCCGTAAATCGCCAGACTATAGTATGAACTCAACTCCAATCTAAATAATCTTTGCTTTTTCTGAAGTTTCTGCATCTAAATGTCAAGCACAACACCCATCAGTTCAACCCATCCTCAAAGCACCTGTAGCACGCTCTTCATCTCATCACTAGAAAGCTTTCTAGCATAATCACGAGCACTGCCAAACTGTCCCTTCAAATCGGGATCAGCGCCTTGAGTCAACAGCCATTTTACCCTTTCAATAGCTCCCGCCATAACAGCATTGACAATTGGATACTGCGCTGTCATATGGCGCGAGATCAACTTATCGTTTACCCGTGCACCGCTCTTCACCAATAATTGCATGACAGGAATCCTCGCCTCGTCAAATTCTTTGCTTGGCGTTACAAGTCCGGCGTGTGGATTTGACCCTGGCGGATAGGCGCCCGCTGCATAATACAATGGTGCTCCGTTGTCAATTTTGGCACCGGCGTCGAGGAGCTTCTGCACTGTTTCGACGGTGCCTATCTCTGCTGCAGTCTCGAGTGCCTCGCACGAATTCGTTTCAGGTCCGCCAAAACGGTCACGGTTATCTTGTTGTTTACCAAGATTCGGATCTGCACCATTCTCAAGAAACCAGTCCAGAAGATCATCGTTGCCGGCGCGGATAACGGATGGCAGCAGAACAGCTCCGTAGAAACCAGGCGTATTCGCGCTCCAGCCGTGCTGCAGGAACAGTTCGAATAAGGGCTTTTGCTGGTCTTTTGGAGCGGCCAAAGCCCACGATGGAGTTACTCTTGTTATTGGTGCTCCAGAATCAAGTAGATAGCGCACAACATCAACCTTGCCGCTACCCAAGGCGTTGAAAAGACCTTCATGAAGAAAGGCTGGCGTGCGAGATTGAGAGGTAACGATGGACTCGACAGTAGACATATCACCTTCTCGGCAGGCCCTGCTGAATTGAACAAAATCGGGCTGTGAGGAAGCAAAGCCGTTGAAAAGCATCAAATCGTTGGGCTCATTGATGGGAATATCGTCGTAGGAGGCGCCCATACGATTGCCTGCGCGTCGTTGTTCTGGTGTCATTTGCTGTAGCTGGTCGAATTGGCGTTGGGCCTGAGCAAGGACAATTTGTACTACTGCGGGCGCCATGTTTTGCTGCTGTTGTCGCATCATCGCCTGTCGCCCCCTCCAAGCGAGGGATTCTTGAGTTTGCCCTGACGACATTGTTCTGGTGGATTTATTGTCTGCCAGTCAACTTCAGTGTTGATATGTCTAACGTTGGGTTATTCAGAAGGCTGAGGATTCGTTGGTTTGTGATGAGATGAGCTGACGTAATGCTGTACTAAGGCAGTGAAAGAGTAGGATTCTTAAGTCCTTTCCCAGTTCAAAACGCCTAGAAATGAGCTAATTTTTATTTAATTTTTCGTTGATTACCATATATTATCTAAATCGTATTATCTTGTCATGCCGTTTGCCAAATATATCCCTGAACAATGAGCTCTAGAGTGCTTTCATTACCTGGATCTGCGACAGCACACTCGGGGAAATCCTTGGAAAAGAACCCATGGAATCATGATAACCCTCAAAACTGCACAATGAAGGAGGCTATTCCAGCCACAAATATGGCACCCAGCACCCGGACAGCACTTGATCCCGCCCCGTTAGTTTCCTTTGGTGCCGCAGCATCGGTTGAAGTGCTGGTTGCCGTAGCCTCGGTACTGCTGGCCTCGGTTTCACCTCCAGTGGCCTGAGAAGCACTAGAATCTTCCGTCGTGGTGGCCTGAGATGCTGTTTCAAGCAGCTCCTGGCCCCTGGTGATGACGATCGGCAACGTACCAAACTTCAGCTCAAACTCTTTCGTGATGCTTCCAAAACCAGTCGCAACGTCTGTAATCCCGTCTTCCCCAGTTTCCTTCGGCAGCATCATGGTCGTGCAAGTCTGAGGCGTGCCGCTACTCACAAGGCACTCAACAGAGCTGGCGCCGCCCAGATCGTTCAAAGCCAACATCCAATGGAAGATGCCCGTTGAAGCCGCGCCAGCTGGAACAGTCTTGCTTGCCCATGGCCCGACTACAATAGAGTTGTTGTATCCGGATGACTTGCATTCTGCGGAGACTTCGTCGGGGCAGTATAATTGCAGTGTTGTTGCTGTTGGATTGGCGGCGATGACTGCGGCTGAGGGCGTGCGCTCTTTGTAGAGAGCAAAGGGAAGTATGAAGACTGGTGTGGTGAGTGCTGACGACATTTTAGCGATAAAACGAATGACGAGGGTGGGATGTTGGCGATGTTGGCGATTAAGAGTCTTGAGTGGGACGGCCAGGCTTTAAGAGAAACCAAGAGGCGCATGGACTTCGGCGAATTCTTGAAATGGAAAGTCAACTGCTGATTCTGGTTGGTTAGTTTATCTTGGCACTAAGAATAAGGAAGGCTGTTTAAGGCTGAGCTAGGCTGCTAATTTCGGATCCTTGGTTAAAGCCGGCTAATATGATATCTGGTGATCAATCAGGTCCTGCTCTTATACATACTCTCAATGCAATCATCTTATAACATGCCAGCCTCATCCCGTGATACAAAATGGTGATGAATTCTCAGCCACGGTGTCTGAGTAGTCTATAAGAAGAGAAGAAATTACAGCCATTGCCATAACACCCATGAGACAGGCAGCACTTGACCCAGCCGCATTCGCTTCCTCCGGTGACGCTGTATCAGTCGAAGTTGCCGTAGACTCAAGTAGTTCCTGGCCAGCAGTGATGACGATTGGCATGCGTGTAAATTGCGTTTCTAATGTCCCGCCTCGAACCATGTTTGTCGCAGTCTCAGTGACTGGACCTCCGTAAACATCATGAGTGTACCAAGTCGCAGTTTCCATCTCTGTTCGTAAGCTGGTGCATATCTGAGGCATGCCACTACTCATGATACACTCCACAGAGAGGGCAGTCCCCCAGTAACTATTAGCAAGATACCAATGAAACGTGCTTGTCGATGCTAGGCCTTCTGGAACGATAGTACTAGCCCATGGCCCGACGACAAAGGTATTTTTGTATTCATATGGGCAATCGAACTGAACAGGGCATCCTAGTTCAATTGTTGTCGCTGTGGGATTCGCGCTTATGATCGAACCCGTCGGTGTATGTATCATATATTCCTCTGCGTCATATATAAACAGGGTCGGGGTGACTGGTGGAAGCGTCTCAGT
Organism: Fusarium lyarnte (nom. inval.); assembly: GCA_014898885.1. NCBI lineage: Eukaryota > Fungi > Ascomycota > Sordariomycetes > Hypocreales > Nectriaceae > Fusarium > Fusarium lyarnte (nom. inval.). Next base: position 73,948 of record JAAVUB010000167.1, read on the forward strand.
CGCAGCTTTCTGTGAAGCAGAAATCTTGCTGGCATCCTCTGTAGGTGTAGCTCGAACATCTCTCCCAAGCTGCTCTTGACCAGAAGTGATGACGATCGGTAACTGGATGGTGTCCAGCATTTCCTCCGTATTTGTCACGGTCCAGCTATGGCGAGTCCAATTATGATCTGGTTCCCACGTCATTTTTCCCAGCGGGATCTGAAGTCCAGTGCAACTTTGACGTAGGCCGGAGCTCATGAGACAATTGTAAGATATTGCCTCCCTTTCGAACTCCCACAACCATTGAAACGTTCCAGTGGAAGGGAGACCTCCTGGAACGACTGTGCTGGCCCATGGCCCGATCACGAAGGTATTGGTATAGTTCTGGTTACAATTCACCTTTGGGTGACTTGGGCACTCCAACCCAATCGTTGTTGCTGTGGGATTCACATCTATGACTGAGCCTGTTGGTCTCGTAACAGTGTAAATGGCCGCAGAGATGATATTGACGGTTGTCGTAAGTGCAGAAGACATTTTGACGAGAGATGAGCACGAAACAGAAGTAATATTTATCACGGCTGAGCTGTTGTTGGGCAGTAGAAGTATCCGGCTGAACCTCTAAGCTTTATAGATACAGAAAAGCAAGAAGCACTCGGTGATCTCCAAGAAGGGAAGCCCGAATCTGATGGTTTCCATTGATTCATTCCGCGCCAAGCAGAAAAGGCCGCTCTCAAGATTGTGATGCATTGGTGGTTAAAGCCGGAAAATCGTCCGAATAGAGACAAGTTGAGTCTCTTTTGGGTACGTTGGCACCCTCCCATCAGACGAGAATTCACATGCAAGTCAAACTGAACAAGTCCGAAAATTACAAGCCCGCACTACCAATCGATTCCTTTGTCTAAGACTTCAAGGCTTCATGTATCGTATATTTGGTGTCACTGATCAGTAAGTGAGACTATTTTCCTGACAGCTCTTCGTGAGAATCAGAAATACTTCGGACATATTGGCCACAAAGATATGACAGCATTATGATAAAGCTACATCTGAGAAAGAATACAATCGAGACCTTTTAGATCCAGATGAAGAGCTCATTATCCATCACTTGAACTCATCATGCGTGCTATCGATAATCTCGGCCCTTTGTGTTACCATGTTGACTCAGCACCGGCGCACAATAATTTCAAGAGATACAAGTCAATTTCGGCCACAAACCCTTTTATTCTGTTAAACAATCCCCAACGGGCCAGTTTTGTAATGTCTTACCAGCGCGCGAGCTTCAAATCGCTCTCAAACGAGCTAATAATTCATATCTTTGAACTCAGCCATGTCTCAGATCATTTCAACCTCGCAATGACATGCCGTCGTCTCAACGAATACGGCCAACACACGCTGATCCGACATCAGAAGGCTTCCAAAGAATACAACCTTGTGTCCGACGTTCTGCCACTGACTATACCCTCAGTTCTAAAGAAGGTTGTTCGAGACCCATACGTTGCCTGGAATATCCGTTCCATCGAGATCTGCGGCGACCGTCCGAACTGGGATTGCTGGAGAAGTTCCGGCTCATAAATTACCCGACATGGCCGGAGTGGTTGAGTTTCGAGAGCCCTACCGTCCATGACCATATGCCGTCCGATGAAGATATAGAGCTGTATCTTGATCTTCTCAAAGAACATAGTCATTTGCCGTCATCGAGAATGGAGCACGTGAGATTTGCACATTTTCTTGGAGGATCAGATTCCTACTACAAGGCCTTATTGATTCTACTGTGCCCTCGTCTGCGCAGCCTCAAACATTTGAGACCTCAGGACAGGGCCCTGGACCAAGACGGAGCCAGGTGCGTTCAGTCATTTGACAGTGTGAACCAAAGAGCCTGGAGTAGACTAACCTCAATCATAGTATTTCTCTCAAAGTGGTCGCTGAAGTCATTGCAAAGAGCTGGTTCCTTGATTCCTGGGCACCGGGTCTCGAAAGCCTTCGAGAAATCGCTCTCGGTATCAAAGTTGACCCGCGGTCACAAGGCTACGAGTTTCAGGCATACAGCGACATATTATGTCAAAGAATGACTTTATTACCACGGGTTAAATATGTATACTTCGGATGCATAAACTTGCGCTTCTTCTCTCAGGTACCCAAGGTGAGGGCATTGGTATGCAGTCTTATCGATACAGGTGACTGTCTTGAAAATACTGATGTCTCTTCTTCCTTGGAACGTATCTTCCTGGGTCACGTTACCAATCGCGTTCGCGGCTTTTCCCTCTCTGATGATGAAGGTTTTCTTCAACCCCAGCCCTTATTGTGTTATCGACCCTCTGGGCTCTCAAGCTCGCCACCCCTTATAAACCTACTAGCGGTTCCTAAGGCACTCAAATCCCTCACCGTGGGTGGTTACTCAAAATCTTTCAACGCGGACACTCGGCAGGCACTCCTGCGTCATGAGGGAAACTCTCTGGAGAGTTCAATAGATTACAGCACTTCTCAAGAGGACTGTGGGCTCTTTCCTCCTTACTTTATGGCTTCAACTTGGACAAGCCTGTCCAAAATTTCCGTCAGCGTCATCAAACTCATAGTTCCACATCTCCAATCTAATCCCGGCGAAGATGCGAGGAGCACTGAAGTATAGGAAGGATTTAAAGATACCATGCAAGGACGCCCTTAGAACCGCATTTCCGATCAGTTCAGAAGTAATTATACTTCGAAAGACCTCCAGTGAGGATAGAAACCTGGACATGGAATGTTTGGAGGAAATTCTCATTGCAATCGTGCAATGTGACGATATTTACCCGAAGCTGAAGATTCTCTGTCTGGAGCAGCATGGAAGCAAAGTTCGACAGTCTGCCAACGACTGCAACTTCTCGAAACTTGTTGAAATTGCTTGGGAGCGCCGAATCGACGTATACGTACGGGGAAACACGAGGGAGCGGTTGCATCAACTTGATGTCCCTAAGCCACCAACCATGGTTTCGTTGGAGAGTTTGCAGCCAGATGATCAGACTGCCAGAACAATGTTCTGTCCCTTTACTGGAGTGAGGAGATCTATTGGAGATGAAAGTGAGGATGAGAGTGAGGGACACTGAATCTGACCATTATAGAGTAGAGAGAAAAGAAGAGTAAACTCCAGAAAACGCCAAATTACGGAGGTTCTACGATAGAGAGATGGATGGGAACATATACCAAGAAAGAGTTGGTTGATATGTTCACTTTGTATGTATTCGATCGCCTAGAGGCAAACTATTCAAGGTGGCATCTTAGGGCTGCGACTATTGTCTTCAGCCCGATTGGCAAGTGATATTCAAATGAAGAATTTCTCAATTTATGTTCTTCAAAATTCTCAGTATATTATGATGGGGAAGCAGATTTGGTTCACACTACGCTAATCCACACCCATGTTATCCACGAACAGTCAAGTTCCACTTATCATTGACAGAAGACTTCAGCAACAGCGGCCTTCGAGTCATCGGAGACGAATACGGTAGAAAAGACGAAATTCATAATCGATATGCTCAATTGGAGCACTCGGTACGGTGGAAGTAGTTGAGGTTCCTCAGGAACAGCCAATTCTAAGCTGCGATCGGGATAGTGAAGATAAGCCCGCAGAGTATCTTATCACCCAATCAACGGCTTTGTTCTTATCGCCAACATTCAGCCATTTAATACCCTGTTACCCCAGACTTTCAGCCTCCAAACATTTGCCCGCTTCAATGAACCAATACCAATACTCATGTGATCATCAAAGCACATGACAGGGAAACGATCACGAAAAGGTTGTGGTGAGTGTAGAAAACGAAGGCGCAAGTGTGATGAAGTGAAACCCAGCTGTGGTCAATGCGTCTCAAATCATCGGAGCTGCAAGTATGAGTTGAGGCTGGTTTGGAGTCAAGGAATACAGAACAGACGAAATGGTACGTGGATTCAAGGAGCGACGTCAATGTAACCTGCTGATCCCATTGAGTAGGCTCAAGTAGTTCAATAAGTTTCAGCAGCACCCTGGACCTCGGTACAGAACAGGACAACTCTGCATCATTAATCCCCGAGTCTCTTCCAAACGGCTTGGCACTGCCAAGACGATACAAGAAGCTGCTGCATCATTTCGCTGAAGGCGTTCTGGCGTCATTATCAAGCCATCCAACCATTCACGATGATTTCCGTCGCGGCCTCATGCCCACCATGCTTGAATCTCCCCATCTCCTCTCTGCCAGTCTGGCATTATCAGCTGCAAGTTTTGAGTCAAGAGGGATGAAAGAAGTCGAGGGAACAAGCACATCCCGAATAATGGAACACCTGCAATCGTCGGGTCTGCCATTACTGAGATCAGCACTAGCACAGGGACAACAGAGCGAGATTCTGATCGCAACATGTCTGATCTGGTGCCTGGCGGACGTGTTTTCGGGCCAACAGGGCATGTTCAGGTGGCCGATACACTTGCAGGGTATCAAAGCTCTTCTTCACGGTCGTCGTGATTATCAGACATTCGTGGCGAGCGATACGGCCTTGAGATCCGCGATGAAGCATCTATTCATGCTGTATCGGAGTTTGGAGACTCTACCGCACGTTCCTAAAATAACATCAGAGAAGGTCAACCTGATTGTCCCCGCGAACACGGCATACAACCATCAGATTGATGGCTTTCTGGGGTATAGCGAAGAGCTGCTCGACATATTACAACAGATCAACGCATCTACCCCAGGGTCAGGGCTACAAGACTCTTCTGTTGATGCAGATACCTTACTCGGCAAGCTAAACGCTATGATCAGGAGGGATGTCAAGTCGCCGCCCGGCGTCTCAATATCCTCGCTCTCGTCACAATCCGGTCGCGACTTTGCACTCTGCAACAAAGTCTTCCAACAAGCAACCCTCATCCAGCTATATCGACAGCTATACGGCTTGCCCTCATCATCACAGCCTATACAGGATGCTGTTCATACTATGAGCGGAATGATCAGCAACATGGCCCAAGGCGAGCCGTGTAACACCTGGGTCGCAATGGCTATGCCTCTGTTTACAGTAGGTTGTGAGGCCTACAAGAAGGAGCAAAAGACCTTCATTCTTGATAAGATCCATAAGCTTGAGATTTGCATTGGATCATTGCATGTTAAGGTGATTGAGCAGGCACTCCAAGATATTTGGAAAATCAGAGAGGATTGCAACGATTTTGAGGGAAACCTGTGTGCCAGTCATTTACTCGGTAAGTTTCTACTTCGTCTTTCATCAAGAACATGGCTGACCCAACTTGAATAATTAGAAAAGTTGTCATATAATATTGTTTTATTTTGAGGTCTCACTATCAATAACATGCTAAGATGGAATATATGAAGTATTTATGCCGTCCTATCTGTACTCAATCTGTATGACTTACGATACCTAAGCTTCCAGTCGAGACATCAGATCCACTGATCTAATAAGATCTTCAATAATGCTCACTTTATAGCTCTTCCGCCTTCTTACCCTCAACCATTCGGCTGAGAGGACCCTTCTTGACCATAATAGACATGACCTCGTAGAGAACATCAGCAGCCGCCATGGTAGTGTGCTCAGCGTTAGTGTCGTAAGCAGGCTATACCTCTTCGTTAGTCTTGACCATGTTTACCTGGAGTAGAACTTACGGCAACCTCAACAATGTCTGCAGCAATGAGGTTCAAGCTTTCCAAGCCTCGAATAATAGTTCGAAGCTCTCGAGTAGACCAGCCTCCAGTCTCGGGAGTACCAGTCGCAGGGGCAAAAGCTGGGTCAAGCGTGTCGATGTCGATAGACAGGTAAACAGGGCGATCGGTACCGACGCGCTTGAGAATCTTCTCAATGATACCATCGGTACCAATGGTGTCGATCTCTCGAGCCTCCACGATCTCGAAGCCACAGTAGCCATCGTTATCGTAGTCGCTAGGGCCACTCAAGGTTGTTCTGATACCAGCGTGGATGTTGGTATCATTGCGGAGTAGGCCTTCCATAGCGGCGTGGTAGAAGTATGTGCCGTGGTTGATGGCAGCGACCTCTGACGGGGAGCCACCAAAGACCTTAGGCTTCCCTATTCATCTGTCAGTAATATCTAAAGAGTGAAGACGTGCTATGACATACAGGTGTCGAGATGACTGTCGAAGTGAATCACTGTCACGGGTCCGTAGGCCCGGTTGATGGATCGGAGGAGGGGCAGTGTGATCGTGTGGTCACCACCAAGAGTGATAACTCGGGGAAGAGTCCTGCTCTTCAGTGCTGGACCAGACTTGTCTGCATCTGTGGCCGGAGGGCGAGAGAGGATGTTGTAGTGGCCTTCCTCAATCTGTCGCAGGGCCCACTGGTTGTCGTAGCTATGAATGATTAGAGCAATGACACATGAGCTTGGGAAACCAGACTTACGAGGTGACTGGAATATCACCACAGTCAAGAACTGTTGCCCAGCTGTTGAACGGGTTGGTAGCCAGAGGAACATTGTAGCCTCCACTATAAAGTTTGTCAGTCTCTATTTCTAAAGACGATGCTGAAGTTGACTTACTAAAGGTTGAGCCTTCGGGAGCCCTGTCGGATGCCAGAAGGTCCGAAGCGAGCACCAGGTCTGTAAGAAGTACCTGTATCAAACGGAGCACCGATGAAAGCAATATCATACTTGATGCTGTTCGCCTTCAAGCATGGCTGGTATGGAAGACGGCCGAAGGTGCTGATACCGGAGAAGACAGAGTCGGCCTAGGCCTATCAGCTTGATTGCCACGATCTCGGGGTCAATGGTACTTACCTGGGTGCCACCATCACCGGGAAGGGTGTTGTACCAGAGACCTTGGTGAGGACCTGACATGGGCTCTTGGTCATGGCTATGGTCACCATGGGCGAGAGCCACGGAGGCAAGGCTCAGTGAGACGAGGGATTTATACAACATTATGATGGAAGTCTAGAAGAACACTGTTAAGAATGCTGTATCATGCAAACGGGAGAGTCTTAGCGAGTATTTATGCCATGGCATAGCTTGGCTTCCGGAGACATTCAGCTCAGGATGAGTTACATTCTTGCAAACCACTGGTCCATCATTCCACCAACGTAATTCCATCGACCAACAAATTCCTCTTCTTCCAAAGTGATATCATCACCAAAATGTCCTGCAGAAACCATCACCACTTACAGTCTCAACATCAACGGGCGTCCAAGAAGCGCGTAGATTTCTAGAATAGGCTAGTCTGGGGTAAATTCCTCGATGCAGCTAGAATCAGATCGGCACCCCGCAACCTCCGCACTCTTATCGTGGCTAAGTTGCCGAATCGAGTAAACCTATGATACGTGCTGATAAGCTTCTTGTGCGACGATGAATTCTCATTGACGCTGCTCAAGGGAATATTGTGTTACTTTGGCGGAAGTTGATGATCGTGAGGTTGCAAATCCCGCAGACTAAAGAAAATGGCGCGGTGCAGTTGAATATGCCGACGTGCTTAATGCATCCCACCATGACTGCATGCTTATCAGTAGTTCTGTGTTGGCAAAACTGTTACGGAACTGTAATAGTGCCTCTTACCAGCTTCACATTGCGAAGAGTGGTGGTCGAATTCAAGTAACTCGAAAGCCCTGTCGGATTGTCCTGAGTTTTGCTGGCTGCCGCTGGAGTTCCGAAACCTTTTCTTTCACCACCAAGACCATCCTTGAGGCAGGTCTCCAGGAACACACCGACAAACGAGCAAAATGGCTTCTCAACCTCAAACCCGTCGTCCTCACTTTGAGTCCTTCCCAGACGAAGAAACTCCCTTGATCCAACACTCCCAAGACCCTTCAATCGAACGTAAGAGTCACTCACCATGGCTCGACGAAACTGTCATCCTCGTCAAAGCCTCTGTACCAGTCATACTGGCCTACATGCTCCAGAACAGTCTCCAAACAGTCTCCATCCTCATGGTCGGCCGTCTTTCACCCGAATCTCTTGCGACCGCTGCGTTCTCCTACATGTTCGCCATGGCAACAGCCTGGCTCATCGCTCTCGGCGGCACGACTGCCCTCGATACGCTCGGCTCGAGTACCTACACAAGCTCCAAGAATAAGCACGACCTGGGAATACTGCTTCAAAGAGGATTGTTTGTCCTGACTGGCTTTTATGCGGTGGTTGCTGTCATCTGGTGCTTTTCTGGGTATATCTTCCGGGCTCTTGGCCAGGAGGACTTTATCTGTGTTCAAGGACCCAAGTTTCTGCAGTTGTTGATTCCAGGTGGCCTTGGCTATGTATGGTTTGAGGCGATGAAGAAGTTTCTTCAAGCTCAAGGGATTTACCGTCCGGGTACCTATGCACTGCTCGTCACTTCTCCCCTCAACGCTCTGCTCAACTACATCTTCATCTATCCTCTAGGCTTCGGTCTTTATGGATCACCCATTGCCACCGGTATCTCTTACTGGCTCTCCTTCTTCATCTTAGTTGGCTATGCTACATTTGTGAAAGGAAGCGAATGCTGGGGTGGACTTGAGCCGCGCCGAGCTCTTCAACATCTTGGATCCTTTGCAAAGCTTGCTTTTCTTGGTGTCATCCACGTTGGCACAGAGTGGTGGGCTTTCGAGATTGTCGCTCTTGCAGCGGGTCGTCTTGGAACGATCCCTCTTGCTGCTCAGTCTGTTGTCATGACCTTGGATCAGATCATCAACACCATTCCCTTTGGTCTAGGAGTTGCTGCATCGTCCAGGTTGGGCAACCTCCTGGGTTTGGGTGATCCTCTACAGGCAAGGCGCTGTGCTCACGCCGCAGCTCTCCTGTCTGTGTTCTTCGGAGCCGTCATCCTAGCGATCCTCATGTCTACCAAGAATGTCATCGGTCGTCTGTTCAACGATGATGAGGATGTCATTTCGCTTGTCGCCCACATCATGCCTTATGTAGCACTCTTTCAGATCGCAGATGGTCTAAATGGGAGCTGTGGAGGAGCGCTGAGGGGAATGGGTCGACAGTGGGTTGGGGCACTCGTCAATTGTATTAGCTACTATGGAGGTGCTCTACCAGCTGGCATTTGGCTTGCTTTCCATGGCTGGGGTCTTTCTGGACTTTGGGTTGGACAGTGTGTTGCGCTGTTTCTGGTTGGTATTTTAGAGTGGATTATAATTGCTTTGTGTGACTGGCGAAAAGAGATTCAGAGGGCTGCAGACAGGATTGAGAATGGTGGCATGGAGATTGTACATTGAGATAGATTGCCGGATCAAAAATACTAGACGTAATAAATCTTTCTCAGGAATTTTAAAAATTCTCTCATCGGCATCAAAGTTCTATTCGTTCCGTCATTCACCTCTCGACTTCCTAGTATGCCAGCGCTGCACATATCGTCCCTTGAACATAAGTTCTCCGCATGAATAATGTCGTAGCACAGTCGAAAGATTCTGGACCGATGTAACAGTTCTGCGCCGAGATAAGGCGGAAATCTGGAACCCCCAAATGATAAGACAAGCTGGGGTAGCAATTAGTCTCGCATTATAGCGAAACCATCTGCTCTGATAAGAAGAACGTGGTATCGGCATCCGTCTGCCGCGTGATAAACATGGTGCTAGCCAGAATAGGGTCGCACACGCACAAAAGCTATTGAAGCCTATCTCCGTGTTACTTATCTTTGCCTCATATGGCCATGCATATATAGATATAAGTGTATGCATCTCAATTTCAAATGTTACTTTACAGCGGGAATTGTAGCATGTGACTGTATGCAATTGAGTCTAAGCATACCTTCTTGTACCGTCTTTAATCACTGTACTGAATCGGTCGGCTGACCTGTCAAACCTACAATGGAAGTTGAGAAGGTCAACGGTGGTATCCTTGAGAAAGGGGATATCACTGAAGGAGAAACAACCGAACAAGGCTCCGTCATCAATGCCTCCGGTCATACAGACCAGCTTACTCGTCAGTATGGTCTCGTTGGGCTCACAGGCATCGCAGTCACAGTCAACAATGCCTGGGTTGTCCTTGGTTCTTCAATCTCAGTCTCTATCCTTAGCGGAGGCATTTCGGGAGTCATCTACGGCCTCATAGTAGCGGTGATCTACTACACCTTCATCGGTCTAAGTATATCAGAGGTATGCATAATATCCCAAGCCTTATTTGACCCATCTAACATCTTCAAAGTTTGCTTCTTCCTGCCCCAGCTCTGGTGGTGTCTATCATTGGGCTACAATAGCTGCCGGACCCAAATGGGGCCGCGTAACTGGCTTTTATACTGGATGGATCAACTTTTACGGCTGGATGTTCGGCCTTGCATCTCTCGTTCAAGTCGCTGCCAACGCAGGCGTTCAATGCTATGCCACCCTCACGCCCGGCTTCTCTCCCTCAGCATGGCACGTTTATGTCGCGTATCTGATCGTCATCTGGCTCAGTGCCTTTGTCGTCATTTTCTCGAACCGACTTGTTCCCTACACACAAAAGCTTGGCCTTTTCCTTGTTGTTGCAGGAGGCCTCGTGACCATCATAATCGTGGCTGTTATGCCCACAAAGCATGCTTCCAGCGACTTTGTGTGGAACTCGTTCCATGAGAACAACCTGACTGGCTGGAATGATGGTGTTGCGTTCATGGTTGGCATCCTCAACGGAGCTTTCACGATTGGGACTCTCGATGCCATCACTCATATGGCTGAAGAGACCAAGAACCCAAAGAAGGATCTACCACGAGCTATCTTTCTTTATATCTCTATTGGTGGTGTCTATGCTTTGGCTTTTGCTATTGTCTTGGGATATGCCATCTCCGACTTGTCTGTTCTTCAAGGAAACTCAAACACCTTCCCTCTGGCAGGCATCTACCATCAAGCCACTGGAAGCGCCGCCGCTACATTTGCCCTACTCTTCATCATTCTCATCTCGTCTCTTTGTTGTGTCATCGGAACAGTCTTGACCAACTGTCGCACGTATTGGAGTTTGGCTCGAGACCAAGCTGTGCCGTTCTCCAATTATTTCAGCAGAGTGAGTGCGAAATTGGGTACACCGGTTGAGTCAACTCTATTCGTGGCAGTCATTGCCTCAGGTATCGGTGCAATCCCGCTGGGAAGTTCAGTTGGTTTCAGTAATTTGACTGGATCATTTATCATCATCACGACTGTGTCTTACGCCATCCCAATTGTGTCGAATGTCCTGAGCGGCCGAAAACGATTCGCGCCTGGGCCCTTCCATCTGAAGAACTTTGGATACTGGATCAATGGACTCACCTTACTACTAATTGTTGTTTTTGATGTGTTCTTCTGTTTCCGTGAGTATGGCCAAACCCATGTTTTCTCGGAAATTTTACTAACTGATGGTAGCCGTTGGTATCCCGTTTGATGCAACAACGATGAACTACAACTCTGTTATTCTGTGTGGTCTCTGTTTCTTGATTACGGTCTGGTGGTTGGTATCAGCCTCGAAACATTACCCAGGGCCTTCGTTTCATCAGTTACATGACGGAGATGAAAACAAAGAAACGGTATCATAAGAACGTGCAGATCATACTTCAGTTCTCCTATAATAAATATATAAGCCGTCAATGTAGTCGCCGATTCATTCTTCCCATTTCTAAAACATGGCCTATGTCCATCGAGTTTCGTCCCAATCGGAAGGGCTTCGCTGCCATGCGAGACCCCTTGGCCCTCCTCTCGAACCTCCTCCTAAGGGTTCCAACCACTTGTCCATGGCCTCAGTTGCTGTCTCCAGGTCGAAAGAACCAGGCCATCCATGATCCCGATAGACCTGCCTCACATACTGTATGTCCAAATCGGTTCCCCATTCCTCTGTTTGACCAGTCACTTCTTCCTCCGTGATCCTTCCATTGCGCTCTGGCACCTTTTCTGCCTCAATTGTAATCCTGCGTTTTGCAGGAATGAGTTTCAATGACTCGTACTGTTCTTTGAGATTGTCGAAGAAATCCTCAACTAGAACGGCATCAAGCATATCGCCCCCATGGAAATTTTCAAAGATCTCGCAATCTTGGACATTAAGCCATAGCTCACGACTGAAACTCTCATGGCCCACAGCGAAACAAAAAACATCGCTGGGATCCCTCGGCTCTCCCTCCGATGACCAAAACTCCCAGTCTTGATGATAGTTCTCGTGCTTTTCGAAATCCGTTTGGGTAAAGGCTGTGAGGTCTAGTAGCTTAGACTTGTAATGGACATACTCGATACATGTGCTATCGAAGAAGGGAAGGTGGCGGATGACTTCGATAGCATAGTCGGACTTAAAGTATGCACAGGACTCTGGAGTGAGTTCTGGCCATCCCGTCGGCGGAGGGATCTTCAGGTGAGACTTTTCGTAGTGCAAAGTTGTGAGGAACGTGTAAAAGTCGATAAACAAAGCCCCGACTTCATCGGGAGTCAATCGTGGTTCTTGCGGTTCATCAGAGACATCCGAGCCTTCGTAGGAGTAGTCATCTGATGCAGGAGGTGTTAGAGGCGTTTCTGGTTCAGCCATCGCGTTTGGAGTGATGGTTGTTGACAGAACTACAGCTGAAGGGATACGGTGATTTATAGGAGAACTTAGCTCCGACTTGACTTAAGTGATGCTTTCGGTGATTCCGCAATCATTCTGTTGACTCCACAGTATTAGGCAAAAGCTGATGAGACAACCAACCGCATTTTCACGATGGTGTCATTCTCCACAGTGTTGGCCCCCCCATGTTCATAGACATAGGATCATTAAGGTTGGTCCCAGCTCTTCCCAAATCGGAGAATTGGCGAGGACCTAAAAGCTTCGGGACTCCAGCAGAGAGACTGATTGCTTTAGGCTGGATCTTCTTGCATTCTCTACTACAACCCTGGCTACTACTACATAAGAGCTGAGTGTCCGCGCTGGGGCCTAGTGATACTTAGTGCTCTTGTGTCTTGTCTAGGTTCTCGGTCAGGGATCAAGTATAGTTAGAATTATGAAGACAGCATACTCAGAAACGTTAGCGATGAAAGTCGCAGCTGCGACAGCTTCAATGCTCGATACAACCTAGTAGTTGTAATGGATTTGGCTTTCAACCCATGAACCAGTCACAGTCCAGCACGTGTGCCATCATGCATAAGGCGGAGTCGTTGAGGCTCAGGACCCAGCATCTGTCAGATGAGGCAGACTCAGCTTTACAACCTACCTCAGGAGCTTCTCCATCTCATCCCTAATTTCCACATCCTTTCATCTCCATTGAAATGGCAGAAATACTCGGCCTAGCATCCAGCATTATCACAATCGTTGAAGTAGCTGGAAAGCTTGGCACAAACACCATCCGACTCAAGCGATTATGGGACGAAGTACAAGATGTCCCCTCTAGTATTCAGGGATGCATCGAGCAATTGGAGGTCTTGGCCCCCGCCATCGAGGAAATGGATTACGAGTTTGAAAAGGCTCGGAATATGGTCCGCAACGATTCTGCGGCCAAGAGAAGCCTTGAATATTCTCGGAAGGCCGTAGAGACACTCGATACCTTGGTGAAAGACATGGAATCGCAGATCAGTGTGGCAAAGACCAGCAGGCGGTTGGTGGCCCAGCTTAAAGTCAGAATCAAAAGGGACGTGATTGAAGATCACCAGCAACGGCTCACATCGGCACTTCAACTGTTGTCTCTCTCCCAACAAACCTATTTGATGTGAGTATTTTGCCATGTTGCTAGATGTAAGAAATGTTGACGTTTGCAGTGCTTTATCACGCGCGCAACCGGATCTTATCATTTCCGAGATAAGAAAGTGGCGGGACTCACAGTCTCAGAGGCAACGCTTTACAGGCCCTGAAGAATACTACCAGTCTACAGAAGATGAAGTGCCTGAGGAGGGACAAGACGCGGGGCCCCTAGATCATGTCAAGTCTCCTGCATTCCGGGATTTTAGTTTGTGGTCCGCCAAAGAGACACTAGTTCGGAAGCGGCCTGGCCTACTGGGAAGCTTTACCTTCCAGTCTTATGAGGTCGTTGAGCGGCCTTCTATCCACTACATCTCAGAGAGGGCACAATGTAAGCTTAGCCTTCGATTCCCATTGATCTTTAAAAGTAGCTAATCTTGGATCGAGCCTTTCACGCAAGGATACATATGCCTTGGTTCATGCAAAAATCCTGGGACTTGTCAGTACTTCGGGCATCGACGGGTTGGACTTTCCGACTAAGTACTTGGAATATTCGTCCCTGGAATGCTGAAATACTCAAGGCTGTTGAAGATGGGCAAGCTGAATATATTGCCGAGGCTCTCAAAAACAATGAGGCATCAATCTATGACAGAAATCCCGATGGAGATTCATTACTTCTAGTGAGTTACCAGGTCTTCTAATTGAAACGTAGCCTGATTATTTAGATTGCTATCTACTCCGAACAGATTGAATCCATCAAAGCGCTCATCCGCATGGGTATGAGAACTTCTGATATCAATTCATGGGATATCTGCGCCAACATATGGATCTGGTTCTGGAGCGAATCTGAGACAGCAGGCTCAACAGAGCTCGCTCGTATCTGGAAAGCAGAAATGGCAAGCATGCAAGAGCAGCTTTGGGAAAAAGACTGTTTTCGCAATTTCTTCTGGATAGTTCCGAACCTCTACACTCTTTTATCGGCGTCTGGATCCATCCGTCAAGTTGTGCCTTCGTTCAACTGGTCCCTTCTCAACCCGACGGTCCCATTGGAACTATTGAGGAACGAGTTGACTGTGACCGCTGATTTCCCTCCATACATCTGCTCATCGAGGTCAGATGGCAGTTGCGGCTGCTATCATGAGAACCTCATATACCAGTATTTTCATGCACTGTTAAATAATGACGGGACCTTCAAAGACTGGCGATGCCTAGCGAGAAAGGCATTCTTGGGAGTTTCACCATTAGCGATCGTTAAGCCCCATGATGGGGCCTTCCTAAATCTTACCAGTATTATCAAAGGACTACGGAAGCGAGAGTTTCCAGTCCTAACCTTTGAGAGGTGGATACAAAAGGCTGTTACTCTATGGCTCGAAGATCTTGCAGTGGCCGGCATCAATCTCGAAGAGTATATGAGTCTAGAACGACACTATAGCCGGCAGTGCCACAACGATGCCTCGGCTGAGAGTTCCAAAGTGAAGATTTGTCCTGGGGTGCGTTTACCGGAGTTTGGACCTTCACTGGTAATTCTTTCGACTGGACCAGATCCCTATGACTGGTCCTTCTCGTGGGACCCTTGTGTTGAGGAGCTTTCAGGCGAGTTCTGGGCAACGCTTGAAGATTTTGAAAAAAACGTCCCAGGAGCTTGGGTAGACGGGAGAAATTTTGACTTTGAGTGTCTCTTGGGAGATAGGTACTTATGTGGGCTTCGAAGGTCTGAGGAGTACATCACCGAACGCAATGGCAGCTCCGGCATAATCATTGAAAAGACGTCAGATGAATCCAAGCACCACGGACGCCTACAAGGGCGGGAGTGGCTCAAGAAGAAAGAAGTCCAGGGTTTCCGAGTCCGAGGAATGATGACGTGCGAAGAGTTCTCGCCATACTCATCTGGGGTGGAATGATTTGAGTCCTTATCTTTCGGGTAAGTCGCGGTGTAAGAATTACGGGCTATATGGAAGTCTTCAATGTCAAGTCAACGCTAATCGAGATATGTCTTGGATACATCTACGAAGGCTTTGGAACCGGTATGAGACCTCTTAATTTCAACCAAAGTCTGGCCTGTACCTGAAAGTCCCTGTGTATATGCGTGATTCTCGTTTGTGTTGGGGCTTCAAGCTCTCTTAACCTTTCAACCTCATAGATCAGTCCTCGATAAAGATGTGTCAGTGGGAGACTTGCCGAGGCCAATCGCTTTTTCTCACCACTCCAGGCTTTAGAATGCCCCCATTTTTTAACAGGTTAGAGAGGCTTGGTGCCTGGCAGCGCTATCACTAGTGAGTCGATAGTCGTAACCGCTTGACTATTTCTGGGGTGCAAAATCGATAGTTTCTCTTGACTACACTAAAATCAGTTAAGCCAAGCTTCAACATGCAGATTGCAATTTCCCATCTTACGCCTCTTATCTGCTGAGAAGTCCGCGAAAGAAAACTCGACTTTCTTTGTTTTCAATAGTTCATTCCCAGTGGCGTTTTTTTGTCTCAGTATGATCTCACTTCGAAGCATCGCATTGTCATGTTTGGCCTTGGCCCCTGTGGCTGTCTCGGCTGGCGCCTGTAAGCCCAGATCCACTGATCTAACAACGGCCACCTCCTCCACTCTGGAGACCGCATCTTCCTCCGAAACGTTGCAGTCGACCACGGCCGATCTCACAACAACCATCGCTTCCACAGTTGATACGACAGTCTCATCCATAATCGAGACGACAACAGAGGCATCTACCATCGAGACAACCTCCGAAGCCGCAACCACTACTTCCAGCGCCCCATGCCCAAGCTACACCCAAATCATCCCGCCTCCCAGCGGTAAAGTCTGCGGAAAAGAAGTTACCAGAGGAAACTCTCAATCCTCACCACTATACCTCAGGTCTCCATTGTCAACGACTGGTCTCACTGGATGTGCCAAATACTGTGGAGATACTCGGGGCTGTGTTTCCTTCTATGCGGAGGATTATGTACCGGGCCCCGGTGCGCCGACTTACAAGATCTGCTTCTTGTTCAAGGGCTATGAGAAGGACATCCCCTTCGGTGAGGGTCAGACTGGTAGGCCGACATACTATGAACAGGGCTGCTTCGCTTGTGTTCGTGACGAGGCGCCTCAGCCGCCTATCCCAAGTTAAGAGACGAGATTGAACGCTGTGGAAATACTCGACTCAAGACGTATAATGTAATGAAGATAATAGCGATATTTTTCATTTTGTATCAATAGATAAAGGTGTTATTCACGATATATCAAAACGCGACACAAGAAAGTCAATCAGATCCTCAACCTCTTCTGGCGCTTTGAACCAATGTCCCTCTTGCTCTGCTCCCTGGTATTCTCTCCAGTCAATCTTGAAGCCAACTCGGGTAAGAATATTTCGAGCTTCTCGCCCCAACTCGACGTCGACGTATGCATCGTCGGTTCCATGGCCAAGAAAAACAGCAGTTGACGGAACCCATGATGGGGATCGCGGAAGTGAGGTCTTTGACTGAGCCAACATCTCAGCGACAAACTCAGTTCCTGCATCCATAGGTGACGTTAGTTCATGTGATAGATATTTCTCCGTACTAGACGCAAAGGGAAGCCAAGTGTTGGTAGCGCAGAATGCGCCGAGTGGCCTCTCGATAGAGTCCAGACAAAGCAATGTCCACATTCCCACTGCTGCACCCTGACTAATTCCACCCAGAACCACCTTTGATGCATCTCCACCAAGTCTCTCAATTTCTTGGTCTAAAATCGTTTTGATATAGCTGACCGACTGCTTGATGCCCGGAATTTGAAGGTCTTGTCGAGCAGTAGTATCCGTCAAAGAATGGGCCTCGAACCACGCAGGCATATCTTCTTGAAAAGCCGTACTCCATAGCTCACGTGACGAAGGAAACACCCATCGCCAACTGGGTAATTTCTGAGCGAGGCTGGACTGATCCGATAGTAAAGTCTCTTCGAAGAGCTCTTGGGCAAACTCTCCGCCGTTGCTTCCCCGGCCGTGTAGGAGAACTGCTGTATGTGTATGTGGATGAGCTGGCTCGATTATATAGATTGGGCCAAACGGTTCACTTTGATCTCTAGTTATATCGATATTGTCGCTCATCGTGAGGTTGATGTTGAGGGGGAAATGTGAGATCATAATCACTGGAGCTTCAGTGGGGGACGGCCGGTCCTGTCCAATCACGTACTCTAAACATTCAGCGATAGCAATAAAACAGTAAAAGCGTTTGAGGTGGAATCTTTGTTTTTTTACATTGCTCACTTAGGAAGAGGCTTTACCATTTAACCTGATCGATACGGCTAGTTGACACGGCGCCATTACTTCAGCTCTACAAAGTTGCGCACCGAGAATTTAGCAGTGACACGTCTTCAAGCTTGCTTAAACCTACACCACCTACAGAGCCCGGCGAAAAACATAGTTTTGGCGAAAGGAAATAACACATATGATGAACTATGTAGATCTAGAATAAAGCCTCCGAAGGCAAGCAACAAGAGCGGAAATCATTATGTGAAATGCTATTATTTCAGCGTTCCAACCACCAGCCACGACCAGGTATACCTCTTGAGTATGACTCGGATAAGGGCCATAGTTAAACTGGACAATCAGAACGCGCTTGTACCTGACTGTTGCCTTAAGGAACACTATTTATCATTCCCTGTATTTTTGCCGATCTTGAATCGCATTGGTGTATGACTTGCAGCATGGCGGGGAGAAGTAGCCACAGCCGTTGCCGAAGCCTCTAATCAAAATGAATCGGACGGAAAATGCCAAATCGGATATCTTGGCATTCAATCTCGCAGACTCCCCGCAGTGGCGCCTCTTGTTTCCGGGGCATATTTGGGGAGGCATTTATCCGTCAATGAGGGGATTTTGCTTTTCCGTGTCTTGGCCCAATGCCATTCATAGAGGTGGAGATCCGGATATCCGATTTCTTTTCTCTGTTATATAACTTCTATTCAATAATTCAACATGAACGACTCCTCTGAGTATGCATACACTGCCGAAACCATGACTATCAGACACGACTCCAATGCCATTGAGGCTCACAAGCCTGAGGTGCAGCCCTCACAGGCGAAGCTGTTCACCTTGGATGAGATGATCAAACGTCGCGCCGTGGAGCTGGGAGATACGATTCTGATGGGTGCACCGGAGGCGGGTGTAGATGATTTTAAGGAGCATAGTGCGGTGGATATTGATAGATACGCTGATGCAGCTGTTGCAAAACTCCAGAGCTTGGGTCTTGAGCCTGTAGTAAGTTCAGCTTATGACGGCCTACGGATGAAACTAACTGAATAGGATCCAGCGCTTGAGAAAGCACCAGTTATTGGCATGCTGGGCCAATCAGGAATTCATGTCGTGATACAAATCATTGCCCTTAACAGATTAGGATACTCTTCATTTCTGATCTCAACACGTCTTGCAAGCCCAGCCATTACCCAGCTCCTCACGCTAGCAGACTGCAAAGTCGTCCTCACAACACCGCCATTTCACCCTGTTCTGAAGGAAGTTCAACAAAATCGCCAGCTCGAGATTCTTCCCCTTCTGCAAAGCGCAGACATCTTCCATCATAATGCGCCAAGGTTCGTCAGAGATTACAGCCCCGAGGCGGAATCTCGCAAGGTCGCTGTCATCATCCACTCCTCCGGTTCAACAGGCCTTCCCAAGCCGATCTATCTCACCAACTCAAGCTGCATCGGAGCCTTCGCAGTCCACATGAATATGCGCGCATTCCTCACATCGCCATTCTTTCACAGCCATGGCTTCTACGAGGTCTTCCGATCAATCTACTCTGGGAAACCAATCTACTTCACAAACTACGGATTGCCTTTGACAAGGGAGACAGTCATGGCACAGCTCAGGGCTACAAAGCCCGAGATCTTCCACTGTGTTCCTTATGTTATCAAGTTACTCGCTGAGAGTGACGAGGGTATTCAGATGCTGGCTGATATGAAGCTTGTGCTTTATGCGGGAAGTGGATGTCCAGATGATCTTGGCGATCGATTAGTTGAGCGCGGCGTTAACCTGTGCGGAAACTATGGAGCGTGAGTATTTTTCTTTCTGTGTAGGAACTAACTAACATAATGCAGCACTGAAACAGGCAGGCTTGCAACCTCCGCTCGTCCCGAAGGTGACAAAGCGTGGAATTACATCCGTGTCCTCCCTCCAGCAGAGCCCTACACCATCTTCGACGAGGTTGCCCCTGGCCTTTTCGAATGCATCGCTTTAGATGGTCTCCCATCAAAGAGTACTACCAACTCAGACAACCCACCTGGATCGTTCCGCACTCGAGATCTCTTCACACAACATCCTACAAGGCCTAATCTCTGGAAATTCGCCTGTCGTCTCGATGATCGTTTCACTCTCATCAATGGTGAAAAGGTTCTTCCCATTCCTATTGAAGGTCGTATTCGGCAAGAGGAAATTGTCAAGGAAGCTATTGTCTTTGGTGATGGGAGGACATATCCTGGTATCTTGATCGTCAAGGCTGATCGGGTGGCTGACATGCCTGATGATGAGTTCCTCGATGCCATTTGGCCATCTGTCGAAGACGCCAACTCCCGGGCAGAATCATTCTCACGAATCCCTAAGGAACTTGTCGTCATTGTACCCGCCGATTCATCTTACCCACGAACAGATAAGGGAACATTTATCAGAGTCCCTACATATCGCCAGTTCGAGAAGGAGATTGAGTCTGCTTACAACAGATACGAAGGCCAAGGCGATGAAGCCGGCTCGCTTACACTCGAAGGCTCAGAGCTAGAAGACTATCTTCTGCACCAATTGAAGAGCAAATGCGGTGCTGATCTTCAGTCTTCTGAAGCAGATTTCTTTGCTTCGGGTGTCGATAGTCTTCAGTGCATTCAGATGTGGAGTCTCATCAAGCGAGAGATCGATCTTGGTGGCAGACAATCCGAGCTAGGGCAGAACGTACTATACGAGACTGGGAACGTCAAATTACTTGCCCGCCACCTTGAGAGGTTGAGAAGTGGTGAGGGTGATGAAACACAGGATCAGCTGAAGATCATGGAGGGGTTGATCGAAAAGTACTCTTCCTTTGCGCGCCATGTACCTGGATCTGCTCCTCAGCCCGAGAAGGAGCTCGTGGTAAGTTCGGCATCCACGCTTTACAGCGCTGAAACTAATGGCTTAGTTACTCACTGGTGTAACCGGTGCTCTCGGCGCTCATACCCTCGCCCAACTAACAGCTCGGTCCAGTGTTGGAGCAGTATGGGCTTTGGTCCGAGCCGCCAGCGACACCGCTGCGCTCGAAAGACTCTATAGCTCCCTCCAAACTCGCGGTCTATCCCTCAGCGAAGAGCAGCGCAGCAAAGTCCTCGCCCTGCCCTGCGATCTAAGCCGTCCGGACCTCGGTCTCAGTGAATCCCACATCTCCGAGCTCCGCACCAAACTCACAACCATAATCCACAGCGCCTGGGCAGTCAACTTCAACATCTCCGTGCAATCCTTCGAAGACCAGCACATCAAGGCCGTACACAACCTAATCCAGCTAAGTCTCTCTGCGCAAACACCCAAGCCCGCACGATTCTTCTTCTGCTCTTCTGTTTCATCAGCAGGAGGGTCGCCGCGCCCTGGAAGGGTTCTTGAAGCGCAGGTTCCTTCGCCTGCCCATGCTCAGAATACTGGTTATGCGCGGTCGAAATATGTTGCTGAGCATATTACAGGTAATTCTTGTAAGAATGCTGGTGCGGTGGCCAGGGTCTTGAGATTGGGACAGTTGGTTGGTGATACCAAGGTTGGGGAGTGGAATACTACTGAGGGAATTCCCTTGATGATTCAGACGGCGGTTACGCTTGGTGCTTTGCCAGCATTGAACGAGGTACATTCCCCGAGTTCCGAGTTCGAGAATAAATATTGACATAAACAGGAAATGACATGGTTACCCGTTGATCTGGCCGCTTCAACGATCCTCGACCTCGCCAACCTCGGCGCATCATCACCCTCAGATCGTTCTTCCGACCCCGATCTCGTCTACCACATCCTGAACCCTGTGCGCTTCCACTGGGCAAACGACATGCTTCCCTCCATGACAAAAGCCGGCTTCAAGTTCCAGACCCTTCCTACAGACCAGTGGATGGACCGTCTTCGCAACTCAGAGCGTGATCCCGCCAAGAACCCCCCTATCAAGCTGCTAGATTGGTTTGAGGGCAAGTATGGAAACAAGGCTGCTTCATCGGCGGAGAAGGGGCCGTTGGATTACCTCACGGATAAGTCGAGGGAGGACAGTCAGACGTTGAGAAATGTGCCGGATGTCACGGATGTGGAGTATGTTGAGATGATGCTTGGACGATTGCAGGCACGTTGGGCAGAGAAGGTTTGAGCTCAGCGTTGAAGATAAATTGCTCGTTAAATGCTATGTGGCGTCGTGCTTCTAAAAGCCTACTTCTAAGTTCTAAAATGCAAGTGCAAGAGTGATTCGATATGCCGCTGTAAAGTGTATGCATCCTCCTCTATGCGCCGTTGTCTTTTCAAACGCTGTGCTCCTCAATCTTCGTGGTTTTCCTCATCCTCCGTTTGGACTTGCTGTTCCGACAGCCTCGGATTTCTCAGTGCCAATGCAAAGATGATCATGGGTATACAAACGCAAATTCCAGCGATGCAGAGAAGTTTCTGTACGGAACTGTAGCTGCTAATAATCGCGTCTCGAATGGCCGTTCCGACTGGATAATCCGGTATCACGGCAAAGGGCGAGTTGTAAATTCTTTTGGCAAGTGTTTCGTCTGGCTGGAAATCAAGGTTATGCTTCAGAGTTTTGTAAAGAGTCTGCGTCCAGATAGCGCCCGAGAGACATGTTCCAAGAGCGCTTCCGACGTTGTAGAATGAGAGGTATAGACCTGTCAGAATGGCCACGTGCTCTCGAGTTGCTGAGGCTTGGATAGATGCTTGAGTCGGATAGGCGAAGAACCCACCCGCCACTCCGAGAAGAATCTGCGCCGCAATGATGCCATCTTGTGATGATGTCGAAGCTCCACCAGGGTATAATATCAAAACACCAAAAGCAACCATAAACAGAAGTGTACCTCCAACAATGATGAACTTGAGTCGACGAATCTTGAAGATGACTAGACCGGCTAGAACTCCAGTGATGACTCCGAAGAATGAGAAGAACGAAATGATGCGAGTTGCGTTCTCGATAGAAAAGTCAAAGGCAACAATTAGAATCGTGTAGAGGTAATTTCCTTGCGTGCACCACGCCAGGTTAAGGAGACTTCGAACTGCCAGGGCCGACCAGACGCCTCTATCGCGAAGTAGATGGAAAGGGATGAGAGGATGGCGAGCACCGCGTTGTTCCCAGGAGATGAAAGCGATCATGAAACAGAAGCCAAGGACCAGAGGGAGAATGATGTACCAGCTGCGCCAATGGCTAGCGGTTCCACCGGCGACAGTCAAAGGGGCCAGAATGAGTGAGAAGGCGAGAACAAGAAGGACTAGGCCCACGATGTCGAGTTGGTGAAAGAGATCTGCTCTGCCTTTCTTGGTCTTGAGAGAAACCAAGACAACCTCATCGCTCTCCTTTCCGCTCTCAGATTCCCAGGTTTTCCTCTCAAGGAAGTAGAGGCAGGACAGCAGGGGTAGGGAGGCAATGGGGTAGATGATAGCCCACATTCCAAGACCCCATCTCCAAGTCGTCGTGCTCAATACGGCTGAAGTGATGTTTCCGCTGATCCAGGTGTTGA
Source organism: Fusarium lyarnte (nom. inval.) (assembly GCA_014898885.1). Classification (NCBI taxonomy): domain Eukaryota; kingdom Fungi; phylum Ascomycota; class Sordariomycetes; order Hypocreales; family Nectriaceae; genus Fusarium; species Fusarium lyarnte (nom. inval.). The sequence goes on from JAAVUB010000167.1 coordinate 97,076, forward strand.
TGAGGAATGGGATCGCTGGGAGATAGCTGAAAAAGACGCGCGCTCGCATGGATGAGAAGTCGGCGATGAGAACTTCTAAAAGCAGAACTATGCATGTATATCCTGTTTGGTAAATAACCGACCCTGTGCAGAAGACTTCCACTGATGGCGCTGTCGACTCGATGGCGATTCCGAGGGTATAAAGAACTGTTGAAATGGCAATGACCTCGAACCTGCCAAAGACATCTGCGACCTTGGCCGCAGTAGGTTGAACCGCCACTGCGATAACATTGCGCAATACGTTGATGGTAGAAAGATACGAGTGCAGATCAAAACTCGACGTCGCATAAGACTGATACGCCAAACGAACCTGACTCTCTAAGCCATATGCATACCCGACGAGGAAAATACCAGTAAAGAGCCAGATCCGATGTGCGCGGGTGAGGTTTTTCGAGACAACAGCCATGCGAGCCACCCCCGCCGAAAGCCTCTTAGGATTAGCTGGCCTCGCGGCATTTTGCGACAAGTCGTCACTTGAGCTTGGTTCTGGAGCGCCGAGGAGCGGCGCTGTTTCTGAGGGCATTTTCGGGGTGGTGAGGGGGGGAGAGTGAAGAAATTTGCGATGAGACGAAACAGAGCTGAGGTCAGGCAGCAAAAGCAAGGGGCAGAGGGAAAAGAGTCATCTGATTTAATTACGAGCGCATGGGGGTGACTTGGCCTTGTGACAGCGCATGACAAAGCCACTGGATCTGATAAGATTTCATGTCCAATAGCGGCGGATCTAGCCGTTGTCTAAGTGGAGACTTGACGCCATTATCACCAAGTTGATGCCTGAGGCCAAGGGTCAGTGAACAAGTTTATCGTGTAGAAGGTATGGATATTAATATTGCATACAACTGTGGTTCAATTACTCACAGGTCTCACCAGATTGTGGACAGTTACAGTGCTTTTGATCTTCTGTGTCTTCTGTCAGTTCTTGCTAATGTCACCCGAATCGGCGTTTGGGTTGGATTGGAGCTTATCAGATCATGCAGGACGAAACTCAATCCAGGGACCGAAGTAACGGTATTTGTACCAGTGCACAGCTTACTCGGGACCGCTGACGATTATGAAGGGTCTAGGAACGTAATTTCCTCGTTTCACGATCAAATTACTCAAATTTGATCGGAAGCATATAGGATATGCTAAACTAATCGTCACAATTTGTTCCACCTATGTCTAAAAATCCATCGCACCTCAAAGATACTGAATGGCTAATCATGTCTTATAATATCCTCCGACATTCTCGGGGTACCTTAGTAAGCACCAATAAGTGGCACTTTCTCCATGGCCCGACGAATTCGTCCATTGAAAAGTATAAGGGAACAGCTAGAGAACCCAATGCAAAAAGGATGCCTCCAAACAAGATATACGTATCCCTGATACCCATCGCGCTGATCCATGAATTGAACGAATGACTATACCCAAAAGAAATGGCATTTCTTCCTCCACAAGTGAGCACAATTGCAGGTCCCGACATGTGCGGCAGCAACTCTCCAAGCCAAACTCCAGTCACAGCCGAGATAGCGCAGAAGCCAAAGTAGAACAAAGCGAAAGCAGCATGCATGCCAACCCAGCTATATTTGGCTGGCTCCGCAGCCACAACGCCGTAGATGATCATGCCCAGAAAGCAGATTATCGCTGGAAGAATGAAGTTGGGAATAACATGCTCAGGCTGTCGGACACCGCCATTTCTCTTTGTCAAGTAGCGGCTGATAGGCTCTGCTAGCTCACCATATCCCAGACCAAAGAAAGCTCCGATAGCTGCTCCGATCTGAACTGTTCCAACTTCTTCTGGGGCGAAATTCCAAGGCGGCATTTCAAGACGCTGTGTGTAGGTCAAGCTGAGGACAACAAGACCGCCGAATACCATGCTGTTGAAGAGGAGAACCCGAAGAGTGCCTGGGACGAGAATGCAGAGGAAGATATCTTTGTATGCACCAAGGAACCGGGAAACAGGCGACGGCTGAACTGTAAACAGCGCAAACTGACGCTTGCACGAGAGCTCTGTGGGATTTTCTGACTGAGCATCGTCAATTTCAAAGCCAGCGTCGCGAGCAGCTTGAGGCGAAACAAAGGTTCGGTGAGTACCATACGCATCCGTCGCGTGAATCCTCCCACTAAGCTCAGCAGCGCGACGGTTGAAGAGAGTTTCGGGAACGCAGAAAATGATGAGTATCATTGCGAACACTGCAAAGGCTAGCCAGAACCAATAGTTGAGTCTCCAGTTACCGCCTGCGTGCTCGACGATGAAGGGGATGGGTATAAGTAGTATAGATGATCCGATGGCGGTCAATGCCCAGTATGCGATGAGTCGTCCGCTTCGCTTGTAGAGGAATGACATGACGAGGACGATAATTGGTAGCTGCTAGTTGTTAGCACCAGAGATCGACCGGCCAAAGGAAGAAGCAAGACATGCCAGACAGTCAGAAATGCCCGCAGTGAGTCCCTGCAAGCAACGTGCTCCAAGGTGAGACTCAAACGACTCCGACTTGGCAGCCCAGATGATCGATGCCACCAATAATATATTGCTCAGAATGAAGGCGAAGCGACGGCCGAGTGCCATAGACAGGGGAACGATGAGGAAGTTTCCCATGCCCATGCAGAGGGAAGGATAGCTAGCAAGGTCCACAATGCGTTCGGGATGGAATGTCTACAGTCCATTTGTCAGTAGCTACTAAAAAATGGTGGCATTTTGACTTACACCAGGCGTTTCTTTCATGTATTCAGCAATGAGATTTTCAAAGAATAGCGGCGTAGACTGAATAACACCAAAACCAGCGATGCCATACATGCAGACAGCCAAGAGAATGAGACGCTGACGCCAGACCCCAAAGTTGAGACGATCATTGGGGTCCGATGATGGAACTGGCAAGTTTCGCACATTTCCATCATCGTCGTATAGAAGGGCGCCGGCACTGTTGCCTACAGCATCTTCAACGTTCATGGCCTTGCCGTGACTGTCGTCTTTTTCCATGATGCACGACGAAGCCCGAACGTCGTCAACAATCACTCTTTTTTCCCAATGCATTCGGGCTGGCGAGCTACGATCTCGAGATAAATTGAGGTCAGATTGCCGTGGCCTCGATAGCCAAGGTCTTCCAATTCGAGATTGTCTCGTGGCAGCTCCAATCATAGACAGGGGGGCATGAAGGGCCATTACCACGGTTGGCTAATGGTGATATCAAGCAAAAATGGATACTGTAAAGACCACACTGATGGCACGTCTTATACGTCTGGGTTATTGAATAGATAGATCTTTGGTCCAAATATTCGTCTGCAACAAACACAGCAGACATTCCTGTAACAAGTGCCTCTCAAAGAAAGCTCCCATATTTAGTAACAAATCATCCTATCCTGATTAAACCTTTGACTTAATACATGTGAGCCATCCAAAGTGAGCTCTAAACTACGGAATTAATGAACCAGGAAAATGACTGATCTTGAAGTAGACAGTTATACTATTTTGTCTCGTACTAGTCGTAATGTTTGGGCTCTAAGCTACGAACAGTAAAGAGGAACGCTGACTATTATCGAGAACGTTTCTGCTTGATCAACAGAAAGATAATCGCACAAGTGTCGTGAAACCTTCGCAATGCGAGTCAGAAATGCGGCCAAGGAACGACTCCCTGATGCCATTGCTCGATGCAACAACGTTCAATAAGTCACCGAATGTCATCACATCAACCACCCAAGGACAATATTTGATTCCGTAGTATTATTTAAGTAACTTTCGATGAGGCCCAGAGTGTAATAATGCGCGGGAATGCCAAGATTGATACGTCAAGAATGCCAAAGCTGCAAGCCTGCACACTTTTAGCCAATCTGAAAACAATCTGCCACTCAGAAGGGCCTGCGACTGGTGAAATCCAGTGTCTTATGAGTGTTCATTAACCAGTTCGGGGAAACTGAAAAACAGGCTGTGTATTGACGTGAGACAGGTGGAGGCAGTGCATTTTCAGCCTTGTCCATCTAACCATCGTCTTTGCCTGTGCGGATCTATGCTGCTCTCCACCTTCCATCGATATGTTTTTCTCATGAAACAATCAAAAATCCCGTGGATATATCCCGGAAAAGGTACATGTCTGTACAATGAGCCATATTCCTGTTGCTTGTTGCTGGAGCGAGCCATGCACCGTCGTCTCCGTATGTTTAGACTATACCGCAGTTAGTGAAGGTCAATACGATGAGGAAAGTCTAGGTGCCGGACAAGTTGTTGGTCAGAGGTCTATCCGAGAATCATTTAAAACAACATAACTATCAGTATTTAGGACTGATTCTGGAATTCCATACTGCCAGACACGGAGGTTCTCTGATATCCCTGCCTCACTTGTGTGGTGCACTGATGTCCAACCTGCTGCAGAAGTGATCATGTTTGATCAGCCTATCTTGACAGCATCGGCCACTACCTCGAGTGATAGAAGTTCTTCATCAACGTGGCCGGCAACAACATCGACTAGTACATCGATTAAAGAGGCACCATCTCTCACCAAAACGTCGGAAGGAAAGTCTGGGGGTATTTCATCAGAGAACAAGATAGGCCTTGGTGTTGGTCTATCTGCGGCTGTGGCAGGTATAGTCTCAGCTGTCCTGAGAGTTTGGTTGGTGGTGAGGAGGAGGAGGAGGAGGACAGGAGCAGTTCCAGCAGTTCCAGCAGTTACTTTTAATGGCAATAGTTCGAGCTCTTAGACCGAGAGAGACGTTGAGCCGATATGTAAAGACAAATAGCAGCCTGGCAGCAAGTAATGGGAAACAGGCTACCAAAATCTCTAAAATTCGGATTGTCTGGCAAGTTCGTTCAAGGATGTTTTGCCCAGAAGCATTATGAGGCGTAATCAGTGCGGCTACGTTGATGTTGTACAATATTGGAAATGCGACTAGACATACCTCCAGTCAACATCATACAAGGTCCGAGCAATGATAAAATATCTATTATTCGAATCGCTATCAGAGGAAGCTGATCCAACAAGTGCAAAGCTGCAGACCTATCTTTCCTGAACTGATACAAGAAGTTCTACTTATGACGGAGACTCCCGATTAAGAGCCCGTTTACTACCCATGATTTCGTTACCCCATATCATCTGAGTCGTTACTGCAGGGTAAGAAATGCCACACTTTCTCCTATCTGAAATCATGGCAGCCCCTCCATCCTGTCGATAACACAAAGCCGCAGGGGCACCACATATGACCGTTGATATCGACTAGGTCTATGTTCGTATCTATATTGTAAGTCACTAGCGACGGCGTGGCGTCAGGTAAGTCTACGGTGCGGACGAGGAGGCAAGGTCCCCGAGGGCGTAGCCCCAGTAGCCGAGTTACGCGCTCTGGCCTTGTCGGGAGGGACTTGACAAGAAAAAGAATCCCCAGGCACGCGCCACTCCCGTTATCGACATAAAAGTCTAAACGATTTGGGTGACTAGATCAAGTCCCCGATTTTGCACTCACAACGCTGCTTCAACAATTTCATAGCGAGGCAAAGATGAGATCATATGGGAAGGGGAACTGGGCATTTTGGGACCTCAGAACCTTTAACTAAAGAGTACACAGCAATTTGACACGCAAGAAGCGATAATGCAATGCGTAAGGCATGGTGATACTTGCTTTTTGATTCCAGAATATCTTAGGCGAGCTTCGGCCGCCAGCGGGCCTGAATCCGCTTCGACTACAACAGTGAAATAACCCTACGCGTGAGTTAAACCCAAATTGCAAAGGGATGAGGGAGCTAAAATGGCACTCGAAAGAACAGGCCCGTTAGTGGTCCAAGTACGGACCCCGGCAGTCCAGGCCCACATGGCGGCGTTGGGCTGAAAACGCTTCTCCTTGATTGAGTGTAGCGTTCAGCGTAAGGTAATAAGCTTAGAACATGGAACGATTTCATCATAAGCGCTTGCGTTATCAGCAGGGTCTTTTAATAAGTTGAATAGGATTCCAAAAGGTTTGGAAAGGGGTGACAACGGCTCGGCAAATGCCAGGGATACGTAAACCCGGGGACACGGTACGGGAAACTGCCTGCATTTGGGTGGCCGCCACGGACCTGCATGCATCGTAAGACATCCTTGACAACAAATCCCACGCACCCGGAGCTCTGTGCCTCCCAGCGACAGAAGCCCAGGGTTGCTATCCAGGTGCTCGGTATTTCCCACGTCAAAACTGCGCTCGCGCGGTTTAGAGTTCAATTTACACAACCAAGCAAAGACCATGTGTTTAAACGACCGTTTTCGGGTTCTCGCACGAGCACAGTAGCATCCAGAGCGGGAAGTGGGCAGACGGAAATGCAACCTCGCCAATCGAATTGGGATGAATTGTCGTAGTCGGCGTACGGATGCCCTTCACAGGGGAAATGCAACAAATTTCCGCCTGCTTTTCCGACGGTTCCGCTAACGAAGGACCGTTAGGCGAACCGATTCTTTGGTGAGCGCTGATCAGGTTCGCTTTCTGGAAGGTAACCATTCTTAGCTTTGGCGATCCCTGTCGCTGGAAGTTGGGGGTCATCCTTCGATCGGGTCAACAGGCTCCGAGTGGAAATTGGATGCACACAATTAATCGTGAGTAACGGAGCTTGGCTTTCACACAAGAGCATTCGGAGAATATATTATTGTGGGTGAATAAAATAGAACATATTATTACAACGCAGATAGGCTATTTTTGGTCCCGGAGTATACTCAGCTGGCTCGAATTCGATGCAACCTCGGTCTCGTCCGTCCGTGAACCCGTGCCCTTGGAATTCTTTCGAGAGTCGATGTATTCTGTGACAGTGACCTCTTGAGTCCGCAGAATGCCTTCGGAAGGCTGGCGACTGTGACGGACATTACCGAGAGCGAATGTTTCCATCGTAGGATCGTCTCCAAGCGTACCAGTTGCTCTGGTGTTCTTCCGACTCCTCATCCCAGTTCCTTGAGATTGTGAATGCGAGTAGACATATCCCGTGCCCTGTCTCTTCTTATTCCAGAATCCATATAATGTTGGGGCATTGACGACGATTGTCGCGGTGAGAAGCTCGGTGCTGGCCCATGTCGTGCGATTGACCTGACTGTCTTTGTTCATGGCGTTGATCGGCAAGCGGATGACGGTGATAGCGACGATGAAGATGCCGAGAGTGAATAGTACGTAAAGCTTGAGTTTGCGCTTCCAGGATGTCTTGAGCGAAAAGAATAGCGGGATCGGGACGGCGAGAAGCATCACGTCGGTGATGATGTTGAGAACACCAACGACGATGAGCTGCAGTTGGGCCTTGGAGCAGGTTCCAGGATCCGGAACAACCTGCCAGTACAAATGAAATGGCACGCACTCGCTGAAAGTCGTGACTTGGATAGCGACGTAAGTACCGAAGAAAACGAGAAGAAACGAATACATAATCGTCTTCTGATATCGCAAGTTGAGCAGTAGTCGTCGGTAAACATCGAGAAGGACGAGCTTCTGTAACCAAAGGCTAGATAACGTTAGCATGGCTCGCCTCGAGTTATTAACAGTAGACTAACAATGAATTGTAAAAGACTCGATTCGTAATGGCGAATTTACTCCCAATTTCTCGTCGATAAATAATTTCATCCGTAAAAACCATCTTGGCCCGAAGACTCGGTTTAATATTATTCGTGCCCCAAGTGAGAACAACATGAATGAGCGCCAGTCTCACAGCACAGCACAGGATGGCACCCATTGTGAGGTAATCGCCGAGCACAAACTTCTGCTTGGCTACTTTTCTCCATATCAGTCGCACCCCCATGATCAGGAGCGACAAGCAGCTGAAGAACCAGTGAATAAACAGCGTAGGATCCTCCATCGTGTCGAGTTACACGGGGAAAAAGGGAAGGGGGGGAAAAACAAGGAGGATTTTCGCAGCGGGGGATGGCGCAGATCACATATCTTTTTATTGTACTTGTAACTGTTGGTTGATGAAACGCTTCCTGTTACCTGCTTTGCTTCTTCTCAGGTTTCCGCCACTTGAATCCCAGCGGGACGTTCCCCGTTAATTACGCTTGTTTTTTGTGAGTTTACTGACGATATGCTTCTGGGCTTGTCAGTTTTAGTGCCTAGCTTGGTTTCTCGTGGCGTTGTCTCTTCATTTTGGGTACCAGCGCTAGAACGGGCCGTTTTCCTTCAACGGGGAGAATTAAACTATGCGTGTGCGCTAGTTACGAAATAATATTGAGAAGGGTAGTAATAACAATTTATCTAATAGTAATTCTAGAAACTGTCAACGGACTCCCTCAAAGGATATCGCTTGAGACCGTCAATCGGGCAATTGGGCCGGTTTGTCCCTCATGCGCCATTTTCTCGTTGCAGGGATCTCACGCGGTTCCTGGGATGCGGATGATACGAGCTGCAACCTTAGTTACTTCGCCGTAGCAGGGGCCTAAAAGTCTAGAGTTCAGTCTGTCACATCCGAAATGGAAAATGAGGATGACGATCCTGTCTAGTGTAGCTCACTAGCCGGGAGGCCTTGAGCGACCTCAATTCCGCAGTGCAAACCCCCTGCATGATGCAGTATATCTGTGACTGTTCTTTTCCTTCTTTTCTTTTTTGTTCTCCTGCATCCGCGCTGCATCTCCTTCCCCATCCATCCATCTCTTCATCTCATCTGCCCACCATGCGTTTCACCTCCCTCCTAGTCGCTGCTACCGCGACATTCACCCAATGTCTCGCTGCGAGCTACGGAAGCCCGGGTGAAGTTCCTGCTATTCGCACGTACTTCATGGTCGGTGGAGGTTATGTAGATGATGGTGCAGGCGGAGAGATCTTCCGTGATCAGATGTACGTGGAGAGACTGGTCCCTACCAAGGGACCTTACAAGTCTACGCCTCTCGTATTCATCCACGGACAGGCCCAAACAGGAACCGTAAGTCTCCTCCATCGATGTAACGAAATAGCCTCGGCTGACTCACAGACATAGAACTTCCTAAACAAGCCTGACGGAGGCCGTGGTTGGGCGAGCCAGTTCATCAACCAGGGCTACGAAGTTTATATCGTCGATCAGACCTTCCGGGGACGATCGGCATGGGCGCCCCTCGCCGGTGCTACCAAGCCCTCCACATACTCGGCACAGATCATCGAGCAGCGCTTCACTGCCGTGCAGGAGTTCAATCTCTGGCCCCAGGCTCAGAAGCACACCCAGTGGCCTGGTACCGGCAAGCGAGGAGACCCTGTCTTTGACGCCTTCTATGCTTCCAACGTCCAGTTCATCAACAATGCCACCTACCAGCAGGAGACCGTCCAGGCTGCTGGTGCTGCCCTTCTTGACAAGATTGGCAAGCCTGTTATCCTCCTTGGCCACAGCCAAGGTGGTATGATGCCCATTCTTGTCGCTGATGCCCGCCCCAAGCTCACCAAGGGCCTGATCCTTCTTGAGCCCTCTGGTCCTCCCTTCCGAGACGCCGTCTTCAGCACCAAGGCCTCTCGCGCCTATGGTCTGACTGACATTCCCCTCGTCTACAGCCCTGCCGTCACCGACCCCTCCACCGATCTCGTTCAAGAGGTCCAGCCCAGCCGTGGCGAGGACTTTGTCGAGTGTATTCTCCAAGCCAAGAAGCCTGCCCCCCGTCGCCTCGTCAACCTTGCCAAGAAGCCTATCCTCCTTATCACTTCTGAGGCTTCTTATCACATGCCCTATGACTACTGCATTGCTGCTTACCTTAAGCAGGCTGGTTGCTCCAAGACCAAGCACATTGAGCTTGGTGAGGTTGGCATCCACGGTAACGGACACATGATGTTTATGGAGAAGAACAGTGATCAGATCCAGGCTCTTGTCGAGCGCTGGGTGCGATCAACATAATCGTGCTAGTGAGCCTATGAGTGATTTACACTCCACGTTGCTGCTCGGCAAACGACCTCCCATTATTGACTGGGAGCTTTGATGTTGTCCAGGCCTGTTGTCGCTTAGTGGCTACGTAAGCCTGGACGTATAATAGATCACACATATTTGTCTCTGACGAACTATATAGATAGAATTAATTATAACTGTAATGCCATATTATCCATGAAACACTAGCAATGATATTTTCAAAAGTGCAATGTCTCTCATCTGAATTTGATGAGCAGACGTGAAGGGGGAAATGATTTAGCCTGATTCCCAACATGCGAAAAGATCATGTCACAGTGGCGAGGCTGTAGTTCCCTAGAATCGAATCTCCTTTTCGTTCTTGCTGCACTCTTAGTCCCTTAGAATACTTTTGGTGCCTTGAGATTAATGGTATGTTAACGACGAACGACCTGTAATCGGATGAAAGAAGTATAACTTACTTTGGAATCTTCATTTTCCTCATCTTGGGAAGTTTTAGTATTGGGGCTGGCTTCTGCACCTCCATGAGCTGAACAGCTACAACGACCGTATCTCCAGCAACGTCATTTCTCCCGTTCGAGTCAAGGAAGAACTTGATCCCCGCAGTTGTTTCGTCCTTAGTTCGCAAGTCCAGCTCAGCAGAATGTTCGCCCTCCCAGAACCCCCATTTCTGACTCTCGGATTCGTCAGTTACGAACTGTAGACCGTTGAGGACCCCTGAGCTGTTGATCCAGAGACGAAGAGTCTTGAGGTAAACTCTGTTTGCGTACCATACATCTGTCTCAAAGTGCGGCATGTCTTCAATCTCTACTTCGAAGGATCCGCCATGTATGCAAGCGCACCGGTCTTGTTTGCTGACATTCCTCTCATGCTCCGGCTCGGAGATGGCGAATGGTCCGAAGTGCATCGTTTCATGACCCCAGGCGTACTGGAAAGCCATGGACGTAATCATGAGTAACTCTGTCGTCGTAATATGACACATTGTGAGGGAAATGGCTTCGAGTGGCTTTGAGCAGTCAAGCCACGTCACAACGGCCTGTGGACTTGGCACACCAACGTCGGGGTATCGCAATCTTCTGATCTTGTCTGTTTGGCCATGGATTGGCCCAACTTCGGCGTATGAACACTCGGTTCGGGGACGGTTTGGGATCCAGTAGAGTCCCCTCCAGTCCTTATCCTCGCGTTCTCCCATGAGGCCCGAAGTGCTGCGGACGTGGGTGAATATGCCAAAGGATGTCAGAGCGCTACTGGGGGTGTTTGGGTTAGTCCACTGGCAATGAAAACCTTGTATGGTCTCTCCATTTCATCCCTCTTTTGCGAGAATCTTCTCATTTTGCCCAGTTCTTCCAACGATGAAATGTTGTCCCTTGAATGTTATGAAGCGTATGCCCTCAACCTTATCCTTGCCAGTGACATAGCATTTCGTGATTTTGTCACCCCGCTCCATAGTAAAGTAGTGCATCGCAGAGGTAATACCGATGCATTGTCGGATTGTTTTTTCCTTGTATATGTGGCTCACCAAACCCACGAAACTAAACATCCACTCCAATACGGAGGTTGTAGTTCGTATCATCAGTCTTGTTCTCAAATAGCAATGAGACCACAGGCGTTGGCATCAAAGGATCCAGTCGTAAAGGATAAAAATGACAGATTTGGTGCTCAGTGGGTACATGACCTCGCCAGAGAAAGTTCGCAATTTTAGTGTCGGGCTGAAACACCTTTTGGGGCTCAACCTGGTGAAAAGGGCGAAGGTAGGACGCCGAGATGCGAGAGAATGTAGAAGAATGCACCTTTTCTACATCTTGCTGTAGAAGAACCAGCTTTTCCAAGGGCTTTCCAGGAGCCCACGAACCGCCGATGGAAACGACAACCTGATCATCTTTGGGAACGAGAACTCGAATATCTCCTTCAGATTGACCGAGCTGTATGAAGTTGTCGCGCAAAAAGACGAACTTGATACCTACAGCCTTCCGCTGTATGAGTTTGGGTTTATTCTCGCCGTAAACCTCTTTTGTAGCGATGAATATTGCTACCAGCCAGTCGTCTTTCGAGATCTGTGCATCTTCACTCGAGTGAAATATATCTTCTGATCCTATGGTCTTGGTTGTGTTTTTGTCGGAGTCGTAAATTCCTAAACCCGCAAGCTCCTTGCTAGCAGTCCAATATAACCTAATCACAGGCTCAGCTTTCTCCATGTCGTTCATTTTATTGATAAGATTGACGCTGGCGTAGGTTGTTTTGGACTCGGCCGGGGATGTCAAGAGTGGCATGAGGCTGGAGACTGCGCACTTGAGAATCTTATCAGTCGGTTTGTTGTTTTTCTTTCCAGCCTTTGCTTTATTCTTCTCGGCCATGTGATGCTTGTTTTGTTCGCGGGCTGAACACTCCTTCAAGAGTTGAGTGCATACGCTCCAGACTCGACACCGATTCTCAAGATGCATTCTGACATTGAGTCCAAAGTTCCCAGCCCCTAGGCCTTTTCCGAGGAGGTCAAGATTCTTGTAAAGCTTTTCCCAATCAATTCTGCGCTTTCGCATCTCATCGGTGCGCGGAAGATAGTGCTTTGCCCATGGCATATCAGCGTGTATTTTTGGAGGAGACACCCTCTCATCATTGCCATTTGCGAAAGAGGTCTGTGGAATATTTACGTTCTTTGGCTTCTTGGATTTACGCGAAATTCTCAAAAGCTCTTGAACCATATCCTGAATCCACTTATCCACATTACTTGGTGACGCGAGTGCGAATTTACTGTTTTCACTAACCATATCGACTCCAAATGGACCAGATGGTAGGTCATAGTAAAGATCCAGTGAGTTGGAATGGACTTTATCCCTGGTTGGAGAGCAATATCTCTCAAGAGTGTCGTAAAGAGCAGAGAGAGTAACATTTCGTGGTTTAGAAGCGTCTTGAAGGATTTCGTAGCAATCGACGTGAAGTGGCGCTGCGAATGACTGAGGGCCTTTACAGTCGTAACTATACATCCGTCAGCATACACGCTCCGCTGGTTTCAGTGGTGATGTGCTTACACTGTGACGAGTCGAGTGTCGAATGCCTCACCATGTCGACCAACTTCATTATCATCATTCACATCATAGTGGTTATCCTGATGATGCCGGGCTTGCTCGATTAAAAAGGTTCTCCTTGTGTTAGACCAAGAAATGGATCAGTAGATATAACTTTGAGTCTTACTCTTGTGTTTCTCCTCAAAATTGACAAGGAACTTGTTTGCATCCTCCTGCTGGGCACGGGGCACAATGAAGGCTCTAGAATCATTAGATACTGCTCGAATAGCACCCGCGGTACTCACCTTCCAGACTTGCGGTACTGCGTGATGAGCTTGACCCTCCAAAGCCATTCCTTCATTTCGTCATAGTCGAACCCTTCATCAGATAGGTAACCCTCATATACACTGGCCGTGTCACTGTTACTTGGAGCGCCGCAGAGGGCGCAGTAAACAGAAGGTGAATCTCCGGACATGATGACAATGATGATGAGAAAGAAGAATATCGACGCGGGGTGAACTCAATCGCGTGGGTGGCTTTTGAAACACGAGAGTGATAGCGCGTACCAGATCGACAGGTGATCAGAAAAGAATGACCGCTTCTGTTAGTGTCTCAGTATTCCACCCCGCCTATTGACTAACGCAATCATATGTCGTTTCTGTCCAGTCTTCTCCCGCCCAACCACATCTGAGGCACCGAAAAAAGCCACTTTCTCGTATGGAATGGATAAGGACAAGGTACATTGATATCGGCTGTCGCAGTCTGGTAAGCAATTTGTTCGTATCTAGGGCCAAGAAGCCATCATGCGCCTTATCGAATTGTATACAATGACGCGAAGGATTTAATTCGGTGTAAATATAACCCGTTGCATGATTGCATCACTTTGGCGACAAGGATTGCTTGTTGGTTCGTGTTTAGAACTGTCAACCCCCTCAAACCTCAGAAGATGAATGAATCACTCATCAAGGCCAAGTTCGACAGCCTTGTTCGAGCAGGGCTAGTATTTTACGACCAAGAACAGAAGGTCATTGAATATTTGGATGGAGGATTGAAGGTACTTCCCGATTGCACAGCCAGCCTCGTCATGCTGACAATCGTGACCGTAGTTTCAGTTCCTTCTCACTTCAGCTTTGGCAAGGAAACCGACCATTGAAACAGCTGGAGTACGGACGCAACAGGATATTGAACTACCAGAGCAGAATCGAGGGGGGAGTGATATCAACACAGCGGGCTACGAGATCTGCGACATTGGAAGGACGCATGTCCTGGTCGCCAACAAGTTCTGCTTCGCCAACCCTCATCTAATGCTTCTGACTTCAGACGGTTACCAAAGACAATACGAACCTTTGAATAGGGACGATCTGACAGCAGCATGGAGTGTTTTGACTACATTGGGTGACGATTATGTTGCCTTCTTCAATTGTGGACGGGATGGAGGGTGTAGTCGATTGCACAAGCATATGCAGCTGATCCCAAAGCCGAAAGATAGCTTTGCATCTTTTCTCGATGCTGATGGTTCAAAAGAGCCTAACGTTCCCTTTAAATGGCTCTATCATCATCTTGGACACTCCAAGCCCGGCGTAGACGGTTTGGTCAGTGTTTACAACGACCTTCTGAAGCAAGCCACCAGAGTCAGTGAAGGACGATCGGAGCATGCTGGTAGCCCATCTCCTGGCGCTGCAGTCCCACACAATTTCTTGCTCACGCAAAGCTGGATGATAGTACTCCCCAGGCGGAGAGCGGCTGTCAACAAAGAGGCGGGGGCGAATGCTATTGGGATGATGGGCGTTATCGCTGTTGCAACGCAAGATGAGATTGACAACTGGATCAGACTTGGACCAGCTACAGCTCTTGCAGAGCTCGGCGTGCCAAAGTAAAAGGTCTGTAGTATAGCGAAAGAAGCACTTCTAGAATTAGATTTAGAGTTCCCTATCATCATTATCATATACGTCGTTCCCGTCACTTAGCTTCCCTGATAGGGAAATTACTGCCGGTCCCTTCATCAGTACTAACACTCACGTAGCTCCCTGAAGTCGTCGTAACCTTCCCATCACCTAAAAGCCCTCCCTTCTCGACACCCCGAACAGGACCTCCAACACAGCCTTGACACGTCTGCATCTGCGTCTCAGACAGCATGCTTCCAGCAATCCAATTATAAATCACCCAGGCCGCTTGCAAAAACACCAAATCTGCAAGAAGGATCGCCAAGAGCATGATACCCGGACTTTTACTCTGCGGAACAGAGCAGAGATATTGTGAAACTATCGTCGCATTATTACACCCTAGTGGTCCCATCTCGCTAGCGAACCTATCGTAAGTTTCGTTAAGAAGCACGAGGTTCTTATCTGTTAGTGGAGTAGGTGCTCCTGGTGTTGGAATCTGAGCATAGCGAGAGGCTTGGCCTGTTAATAGAGAGCCATTGAGAAAAGACCCATTTTTGCGATTCGGATCGTCTGGTGGGAGAATTGCGTATTGGAGATTCTTTTCATCCAATAGCAGGTTTGGCGCTTTTTTGTTTCCTAGATCGGCGGCGACGAGGGAGTGAAGAATCCGTGTGTAGTGGAGACTTTCCCATACAACTGGGACAAACTGATTCTAAGGTTTGTTAATATAAGAAGTTACTTAGTTAGTGCCTACATACCTTTGGGTCAGTCTTGATGAAAGACGTGTCGTTGAGGGCTTCGGGTCGTAAGTATAGGAAACCTGGGCAGGGAGAAGAAGCTCACCTTCGTTTTGTATGAATCCATCAGAGGAAAGAAACCATCCAGCGAGGTTGAACAACTTCAGATCACGAATGCTTGCTCTTGTCAGGATATGGAAATAATACCTGGGGGACTTGCTTACTCCTTTATGTTCGGGTTTGTTGTGAATGTGATCCCTCCCGTCATCCAATATGAGTCATCCCCCAAATCTTGAGTCTGCGACATAGTTGTCAGAATCCCTGTGAAATAAACATTTAGCAACCTGGTTCCCCACCAGGTACTAGCGTGAGTCTTGTAATCATCCTCAATAACATAATCATATATATGATCACTCTGACCAGTGTATTCAACACCAAGAGTAATATTCACAAGACCCTCACTTGTCATGACATTGCAAGAGGCTGTAGCGTCGGTGAATGTCGTTATCCAGGAAAGCCACCAGCTATTCGAAGCTCTAGCGTCTGATTTTCGAAGATTAATGTCGACCTTTGTGAGGTAGCAATCTTGGAGAGTGTTGTTTAAATATGCAATCGAAGGATATGTGCGTCGAAATTCGGAGTCATCGTCTGATGAGGTCAGAGCCTTGACGGAATATTGAAAACCAAGGTTTGTGGAGAAAACGCGATCACCAACAGATAATATCTTCGGTTGGCATTTGACTTTCATGTTGTTATCCCAATTCAACGGGGCTTTCATGAACCACCTCGGCAAAATTAGTAGGATGCTGGTGAGGGCAGATAATTCTTGCTGCTTACCGAACTGACTGAGTAGTCGTACCATTGGGATCGTCAGTAAAGATGGGCTTGAGATAAAATGCACTCGAGGCGAGATTGATGATCGTAAACAGAACCATCAATATCAAACCGCCCGCTATAGCTACAGGAGTAAACCACCGAAAGGGAAACGGTCTCGTGATGGGGTATGAGAACCACGAAGAATGCATCGTGGCGGCAGTTGAGCAGTTCTGCCCTTGCAGATCTGATGAGTAACGATTCTGATATCTGCAGATGTGGGCATTTATCTACCCCAAACCCAGTCTACCGTCGTAACATAAAGGATCCTGATCCCTGCGAGGGCTGAATAATTCGATGCAGGGTAAGCTGATGATGCTCGGCAATTTCCATATCCGATTGGTTAGATGGGGCCAAATTTAGCACGATAAGGTCTCGTGTCGCACTCTGGCTAACTGCTAAGCCTTCTTTTACTGCACCTAAGATTGATTAGCGTTTCATTGCTCCTTGCTGTCATTTGTTAGTGAAAGCTTAACATGCTCCTATGTGTCCTGGAACTAATGATTTTTGTGCCATTTTTATCTGCAGTTGCTATGAAATGACTGCTTATCTGGGAATTACCGGAGATAAGAAGCACAGCCACAGGGTAACGACAATGAATGCTCTTGTAATGTTTTGTGAAAGGAGCTTTATTTAGTTGCCAGATACAGCTGATAATTCGGAACTGATAAGTATCCGAGCTTTAAATATTAGTTAGTATTATCTTGGAACTTTGCTATACTTGAGTGATACTGATTTAAAAGGGCTCTGCCAAAGATTGATCGTTTAAGCCACAACATTCTCATCAACGCCACATACCTACCCATCATGAGCATTTCATATCGCTGTTTGCATACTTTTTCTTACCTATACACTTCAATTGACACTATAGCATCACGTAGCATTATAAAGAGGAATTCCAGGAGTACAATGATATTTATCTGATGAGTGTGTCAATTCATTCTTCACGACTATGTAGCTGATTACTGCCGATAAGATGAAGCATCAGGCTGTTCACACATATGGGACTATAGTAAAGCCAGGTATGTTCCATGCTTGTAGACTCGGTAGCTTGTGACTTGGGCAGGTTGACTACGACTCATGTGAGCTTGCCCTGACACTTCTACGAAAACGCCTATAAGTCGGATATCTGGAGCGTTCAGAAAATCCAGCGTGACAGTCGGCACTCGGCAGCTTATCAGAGTTCTGGCCATATATATTACAGTGAGTTTGATATCTGCCACGTAACTCTACTAACAGAAAGGTTCTCAATTCTTAATTTGGGTTCCCTCTCCCAACCTCCTTATCTTTCTTTTGTTTATTTGTTGGTGGTGTTTCTTGGGCGACCATCTCCGAGCTTCCGCCGACAATTGCCGGCATTGAAACATCTCTGACCAACATCGTGGCTCAACACATCAAGTCACCATGGCATTGCGCAGACAGCTCAAAAGTCTCCCGCATTTGTTACCCAGGCGTAAAACTTGCTCTCTTCGTTTAATACCAGCCATTCCGAAGTATCCGACTTCGGTGACGCGGAAGTCGTCTACTCAAACAGTGCCGATACCAGATCGATATAGGCATACGACCCTCGAAAATCCGCTTGCATTTCCAACAACTACGTATAATGCAATTGATCAGAATGTGAAAGTTGAGGAGGAAGAAATTCCTGGTTATGAAGCTTCGCGGTTTTATCCGGTTCAAATTGGAGAAATTATCCAGGGTCGGTATCAAGCTGTGACGAAGCTCGGCTTTGGGAGCTCATCAACAATATGGCTCGCCAGAGACTTGCGGTAAGTGATTCTCTGGGGAGATTAACCGTTAATATCCAACTCATCGAGGGGTGTAGGGACCGCAAATATGTGGCCCTCAAGATCTACGGCCATACTTCCCGTAATCACCGGGAGATTCCCGTGTACGAGACATTATCGCCAATTCTGAGTACGACCAGACACCAAGGAAGAAGAAACATCAGAATGCTTCTAGAATCTTTCGAAATAAGAGGTCCTGAAGGTCGCCATAAGGTCCTGGTACATGAAGGTGCACAAATGAGTCTTCGCGACTACAAGGAAGTCTTTCGACAAGGTGGATTCGACGAAGCTTTCGTGAAAAGGACAGTCAAGGAGCTACTACACGCCCTTGATTTTATTCACACGGAGGCAAAGTTGGTGCACACAGGTTAGTCCTTATTTGCGATTATGTCTCTCTTTCGCTTGTTGACGTTTTAGACATTCATCCTGGGAACCTCTTGTTAGGTCTAGATGACGATTCAAAGCTCCAACCTCTGGTTTCCATGGCCTTCAAATCACCTGTCGCTCGCAAACAAGTCTTCAAACACCGAACAATCTACCTCTCACGACTCATGCGCCCAAGGCCAGGTCCAATTCTCTTATCCGACTTCGGTGAGGCGAGGATCGGACGTGGACCTTACGCGGGCGATATTATGCCCATCCGGTACCGCGCACCTGAAGTTATCATGAGCATGCCATGGAACCAGTCTGTAGACATCTGGAGCGTTGGTCTGACTGCTTGGGATCTTATCGGCACGAATCGGCTGTTTACGGCGATGGATGGAGACGGAGAAATGTACGATGCAGCGCATCTAGCCGAACTCATAGCGACGCTAGGTCCACCACCTCCGGAATTCCTGCAGAGGAACTCTGTGAGAGCAGCTGACTTTTGGGACGAGCAAGGTAATCGGAACAGGAATTCTGGGCATTTTTAGAGACGTCTACTGACATGATGCACTAGGTAAATGGAAAGGACTCGCATCTATCCCTAAGAATCGATCTCTGGAAGAGCTTGAGACGAAGTTTGGGGACAGCTCGGCTTTCATTGCATTTCTACGACGTGTCTTGAGATGGATGCCAGAAGATAGACCTACTGCGAAGGCGCTACTACAGGATCCGTGGTTAATGACTGAGAGCAGTGCTGGTGCGAAGGTACAGTCGATGGATGCTGAGAAGCAGTAATGCCAAGGGAGTAGATCCGAATTCGAGCGAACCAGAGAGTATAGAACTTCATGACTTTAGGTATGATATAATACGGCACGAAACTAAGTATAGGAAGATCTTTTACAGTATGAAGCGATGCCTGTTGTATGGAACTATATGCAGGGATAAATTTGCCGAGAACTGAACAAGTCAAAGAAATAAATGGTAGAAATTGAACCTCTCACCAAGCTTTGCCAGAAATCGACTTCTTCTTTGTCGCTCCCCTAAGCCTCCCAAAGAAATTCCCTCCCATCACCGCCGTCCTCGCAACAGTCTCATCCCTCTCCCTATGTCCCTCACACGTCCTCGGCGCCACCCTCCCCTGACTCTCCCAGTAAAACCTCGACACATCAAACTCATGATGGGTCCCCGGCGCCACACAAATAACCTTCTCCTTCGTAGCCTCCAGCTGCGGCCAGCAAGCATCACACCAGTTACAGCCCGGGAACTCCTCTGACTTATTAGCGTTGGTAACTTGGATGATCTTTCCACAGAGCTTGTTGGAGCAACATGCTGTTGAGTCAATGGTAGGCCACCATTCGCGGAAAGACGCTTTCTCGGATGATATCATTGATGCTTTGCTCTTGAGCTCGAGTTGGGTGCAGATTTCGTTGCAGACGTGTGTTGCGAAGAAGAATTTGAAGCCTTCTCTGCCGAGGTTTGTGTCTGCGAGTTTAAAGCGTTCTGGATCGAGGGTGTGAATGGCTGGGTCTGTGAGGACGTGGCCTACACCTTGGAGATCGCAGACCAAAAAGCTTCCCCAGGATCGCTCGTAGGTGAAGTGCGAGAATGCCTGTGCTGCTTTGTTGAATTCATCGTCCGGGTTATCCTCGTTGACGTAGCTGCAGTTATTGTTGTACTTGACATAATCACCTTCGATGAAGGGTTCAAGAGAGATGTAGTCGGTGCCTGAATTGCCAGATTTACCCTTGAGGCATGACGTGACGATAAAGTCGATCGAATGCTTATCGCCTGTCAAAGCATTGAATTCCAGAGCAAAAGCCTTGCAGAGAGCCTGACAGCGCATGTCCTCAGCAAGATGCGCAAGCCGCTTTCCACCACGCTTGAACGACTTGACGACGTAGGGATTTGTGGAATGCGTCGTCTTGGCGCAGTATGCAAGACGCAGGGCTCCTTGAGCAAAGGGCATGCGACGCTTGTGAACCTGGAGTTCCATGACGCTCAACTTGATGTTATCATCGTGGGCCATCATGTCATTTAGTGTGCCGGAGCGGTGAATCACAGTATCAGGACTGAATCCTTCAACAACAAGCTTATCTTCGAACCAGCTCTGGTCAGACCACTTCTTCTCAACACCTTCGAGGATTGCTTCGCTCTGCTTCTCGTTGAACTCATCATCTTCCGCTTCGCCGATGGCGTCAAGATGAGACATTTGAGCAGTTTTGGTTCCCTTCTCACCAGTTCGAGAAGAAGACTCCGACATTCGAACAGCAGTGCGTGAAGCAGAGCTAGTAACGCTCTTGACTACCAGGTGACGAAGGGCACTGTACGTAGTGCCCAGCTCAGCTTCTTCAAAGAGCAGACCACCCTTGGCAGTGCCCTTGGAACTCCCACCAAGAACACTGCTCCTCGGTCCAGAGTTGGCCTTCAACGCTTCCCGGTAGTGAGGGTTTGACTTCAAAAGCTTGCAGTCCGCTGACGCAGCAGCATATTCCTGGAGGAAAACGTACGCCATCTTGTCAGTGGCGCTCAAAATGCGGAGAAGAGCGTAGTTGAGGTTCAGACCGATCATCTGCTTAAGAAGAGGCTGGTACTGGAGTTTATGTGGTTCACTTCCAGGAGTGTAGTAATCATCGCTCTTCTCGGTCCAGCTGTGGAAGATATTGCCGTGTGGCGGGGCATCAGCGATGTGAATGATGCATCGGGTCTGATTCTTCCAAGAAGCATTGATGGCTTGCTGGATACCACCAAGGACATCTTCAGGTGCATCACCGCCACCCCGAGCTTTCAGCTTATCGATGAAGTCCCTTACTTTCTCCACATCAGTAGTGAAGTCGATGAACTGAATGTGGTTCTTATCACAGTGATCCTTATAACTGACCACTGCAATTCTCACCTCCGCCTCATTATAGAACGTCTCGGTAATATCCTGCATGATCTTCTTGACCTGCTCTTTCGCAGCAGCAATGAAGGGACCCATAGACGAAGTAGTATCCATGAGAAAGAGTAGGTCCGTCGCACAAGCTGCCTTGAACATTCCCTCGTTGGGAGTTCTTTTCATCTGGGCAGCCGCTTGAGCTTCCCGTTTGAGTTCGAGAACACGAAGCTTCGCTTCAGCGGCGGAAAGGCCTGTCAGACCTGCCTCGCGCTTGAGACGATCGTTTATAGCGCGCTCCTGCTGCATTGCGCGGCGGAGATCATCGCGTTCGATCTCCATCTGGCGGAGACGTTCGCGGGTGCCGGAGGAGGTAGAGTTGGATGTTCTGGAGTCGCCGGGGGTTCGGAGACGCTGGAGAGCGCCGGCAATGGGCGGGACGGATCTGGGCTCATCGCTGCGGCTAGGTGCTGCGCGGTCTCTGCTTGCGGGATAGGGAGGGAGGATGGTAAATGCTGAGGATGCGCTGGATGCAGTGGATGTTGCGGAGGAGGTGTCGCGGGATGGACTAGTTAGGGCAGGAAGGTCTCGTGTCTCTCCATCACTTCCAGTAGAGGCTGGTGGTGAGTATGGTGGAGGGGCACTCATTTTGGTATGTATTGATGAATTGGACTACTTGATGAATATTGCTGGTTTGTATTGGAAGCAAGTATATATATTCAGCCCATCTCAACTTATGTTACTATTTCCATACCGTTACCGAAGTCGATTTGAACCTACTCCTCATTATCGCAATGCTAGGCTCTTTCAGAAACCTAGTGCGTCTTCGTCGCCCGATAAGGCTTCCTTCGCGCATCGACATATCAAAGGCATCTCCACTGAAGCCCTCCATATAAACCGGGCGTTTCTTAGGCCTCAATTCCGCGCCGTTATTCCCATTCCGCATAATCGGGTCCAATCACAGCCCCTGGTGTCTTACCACTTTTAGCACTGATCGACGCAAACTTCCCTGTTGGTCCACATTGTCCAATCATGTCAATGCACGAATTCGCCCTGTTTGAGGGTGTAGTCCTGAACATGTCGTGTCTGCCTGATGGAGGCAGTGTTTTGGTGGAGTCATGTCGGTCGCCCATTGAGTTACAGCTTGGAACTTGAGCATAGACATTACAGGGATAGACGCCCGAGACCAGTCAATTATTAACACTAGACTTGGAGCTTGTGAATTGAGATTCTGAGAATGCCTGGGGCGGGGTCCATCACGAGATACATCGCCAAGTTGCCCGAGTCGATCTATCTTCTCTCTGTCAGCCCATCATCCGGAGGTGCCTATCTTGGGATCTCAAATAGAGCCTTATCGGTTATATGAGGCTGAATATTTGTAAATAATTGTGGTAAAACGTCGGGTTGGACTGTGCCGCATTTTCTTCGCTCATTATCGGCCTCAACACCATCTTTCTCATTGCACCCTTCACTTTCATTTGAGACCTGCCATTGATCTCTGTACATTTCATGATTCTTCAATCTTCAATATCACCTTTTTCTTGAACAAAGAGGCATCATCATGGCGGATACTCGTCGCGCAGAATGGTTCCTTTCCAAAGCATCTCTCCAACCTCCTCCTCGGCTCGGTCGTCTAACCGAACCACCCGCCCAAGATTTCCTACCATTCGCCACCACCAACCGCGACGCAGCTCGCCAGCTCCTTGTTCAACAGAGAACATCGGATCCCAACTACAAGCCCCCAGACCGGCAAAAGCGACATCTCTTCCGCTCCAAAGAACAAAAAGCCGAAGCCTGCAATACTTCACAATGGAGCTTTACGAAACACGAAGTCGCGAAAGCCGTCGATGCGTTACTAGCACAGGAGACACTTCCGCCAACTGGTATTGCACAAGCTCTCTTGCTGCATACGACATTGACGTCGTTAGATGAGCTTTGGGGTCATTTGAATGATGCGCAATTGGAGAAGAGGATGAAGAGGAACAGGATGAGCGAGATCTTGAGCTTCGATTCAAACGGCATGACGTGGTTGGACACAGTGACGTCCCGTGACAACTTCAACTATGTTCACTTGTTGTGTCAAACACAAGCGAGCCAAGGAGTCTTGAACAGAGCGTTCGGCATGGCCCTGTCCAGATCATCCCTCGAGTCTATGAAGCTTCTGCTGAGCTTCGGAGCAGTGGCATCTGATCACCGAGAGCTCATTGGCCAACATATACGAGCCAGGAACTTGGAGTTGGTGAGTCTTCTACTATCAGCGCCCAACTCCATGGCACCCTCGGATTGGAAGGCATGCATTGAGCAAGATTTCGCAAGGGCAGAAGCTGGAGAAGCCTTGTCCCTCTCTTTCATCCTCCTGCTCCTATCCCACCGCCCAGAACTGGTCTCAGAGTCGTTGCTCCTCAGTGCACTGAGACTACAGAGCTACGAAGCCACAGCTATGATACTGGCCTACGCATTCTCCAACCAGGTCTTCTTCGCCATTCGTCACCAGGTCTGCGAAATAATCTCACAATACCAGAATGACAACCAGAGACTAGCCTTCTTTACGCTCATATCTCATTCTGGTCTTGTTGGAGATAACTTGGTCACCCGAGAAGAGCTGGTCAAGGAAGTACTCGCTCGCCACTTGCCACTTGTCAAGCTGCTTGTACATGCTGGTGTCGCGGTTGATGTCCCCCCACACAATGCGTTAAAATGGGCTGTCTCACAACTAGACTTTGGCATTCTGGAAATTCTTAGACATGGGAATCTTTTGTCGCCTGCGTCCCAAGTACTGAGCTACCTGCCCGATAACATCCCAGAGCCTGACATGATTCATTTCATGCACATGTTTGGATCTATGGGTCTGGGAGGACAACAGCTTGACTCATGCCTAGTGCGTGCTGCGCAGAGAAAACAACAACACCTTGTCGAAACTCTGCTCCATTACGGCGCCTCTGTTGAGGCTAATGAGGCTGCTGCCATCCGCGCAGCTATCATATCTGCTGATCTGTATGTGCTCAGCCTGCTTCTACAAGGGCAGTGTGCATCGGCTATACTTTCAACGCTCATCCCTACCGCTATGGAGATATCACCAAGAACGATGAGGTTCGGTGTGATGCAATGTCTCATTAGAAAAGGTGTTGAAAAAGAGTCACTTGGCACCGCTCTGCTGCAGCTCGTATCTGAAGAGGGCGATATCGACTCTGACCTCATCAAACTTCTTATCGACAATGATGCGCCACTGGAATCTACGTCTGACGTTGATGATTCGCCGCTTGTACAAGTCATAAAGAAAGGAGATACCACAGTCCTCAACATGCTATGCAGCGCGAAGCCCACGGCAGAGGCATTGACTGCTGCTCTTCCCTTTGCGTTCAACACCATTGCCGCCTTTGGCTACGATGTTGCGCTTCAGTTAATGACTCTACTTCTCAAGCAAGGTGCATCAGGTGTGCCAGTACACGAGGCATTTCTCAAGGCGATCACGTCAGATGTACCACTCGATTTTGTGCAGTTATTGACAGAGCACGGCGCTGACGTCAACTACTTGTCTGGCCAGGCTTTTGTGATGGCAATCGAGATGGGCAAGCCTCCACTTCTGGAGCTACTATGTTCTTCATCTCCGCCGACCCAAGCAACAGTCAATGCTACTCTACCTAAGCTCATTGAGCCCAAGCACTATAGCCTCTCCAATATCGAGCTCTTCCTGAGCGCTGCATCACGCGCCACCCCAAAACCATCTCTCACAAATACCTATGCTCTTATCAAAGACCACCCACAGCGTGCAGAGCTCTTACCATGTCTGTTACGCCATGGCCTAGACATAAATGAAGAATCAGGGATGATTCTCTGTCTCGCTGTCCGAGAACACGACATGGACCTCATCAAGTCAATCTTGTCTCTCGACCCAAGTGTCGCTACACTCTCCAACGCCTTTCGCGAGGCATGCCAAATTGAAGATTCGGATATGAAACTTGATCTTATGGAACGTCTGCTGGAGAAGGCTTCTCCAGCTGAGATCGGGCAGTCTAAAGCCCTGCTTCAAGAAACCCAAGCTGCTCTTGACGGAGACATGGATGGACTTTGGCTGCTTCTAGGCCACAAAGCCAACGTCAACTTCAATGACGGCGAGGCCATTCAAGCAGCTGCTTCCAATAGCGCAGGATACCCAATCATCCTCAACATGCTCCTCTCCGCTGGCGCCACGGATGTGACTGTCGAGGAGGCATTTGATGCTGCTAGCAACGCGGATACACCAGCAAGCATCAAAGCTGGTATCTTTGGAAGTCTGTTTGCTTTCCACAAAGATATCTCAGTTGATATTATATCTCGAGCTTTTGTCAAGGTCCTTGAAAGCCACCCTGACGACGAACACTTACCGAACTTGTTACTAGAACACGGTGCGGGTACTCAAGTACAGCTCGCTACGTTGGAGCTTGCGGCCGAAGCCTCTCCAGGTGGCCTGTTCCAGAAGCTTCTGCGACAGGTCTCCGACTCTACCATGCGTAATGAGATCTTTGAGTATATCCGAATGCACACTACCATGGAGTCGCAACACAGACACCAGGCCTATGAGACCCTCCTGAAGCAAGGCATAGACAAATCCCGGATCTCTGATGCCCTCGTAGTGTCAATTAAGAACGAGCCTGCTAATCGGGAAATTCCTATGTTGCTCCTCAACAACGGCGCCGAGGTCAACTATAAGAACAACGAAGCGTTCGCTGCAGCATTTCAATCCCGAAACTTGGAGATGTTCGAACTCCTCTGCTGTTACCTCGTGAAAGGCGAACATGATGAAGCAGCGAAGCTCGTCTTTGAGCATCCATATCTACGAGAGAACCCCTCTGTTACTGTAGATCAGACCGTTCGAGCGAACATCTATAGGAGTGTTCTAACCTGCAATATCGACCCCAAGAGCATCTATACTACGCTCGTTCACTTCCTCGACTCCCCAGAGTCCAGCCTTCCCGTAGTGGAGCTTCTTCTCGAGCATGGCGCGAATCCCAACGACGAGGATGGGCATTGCTTCTATCTCGCAGCAAGACACAAGGAGGAATCCCACTTCCGAGCTCTGTGCAAACACGCAGACCTATCCATTGTCTTACCCACGCTTTTGCGCCGCACCGTGAAAGAGTACAACGTGACGCCATGGTTCAAAATCTGTCTTGAGATGCAGCCATCCCAAATTTCCGGATTGTCAGACCAGCTTTTGTATCAGTGTATACGCAAGTTTCCAAACGGTACTGATTGTCTGGATGTACTGTTAGGAGCGGGCCTGTCGCCTTCTGCGACGATCAGTTATCGTCTGCATAAAAACTGGGAGGAAGAAGAGATTTCTATGCTTATTTGGTGTCTTGTATCTCCACTAAAAACTGGGAACAATGTTATTCTCAAGTTGTTGGAACAAGGAAGCAAGGGTAGGTCAAAGTTCCATGGCCCAATAACTAGTGCTAACGGTATAACAGCTTTGCCAGACTACGTGACACCTGACTCGAAGATACCCACCATCTTTCTTACACTCCTCAACAAGTCACGAGCTCCTATTTTGGAGGCTATGCTCAAGCTTGACAGCAGCACTAACATCCTTAACGAGACCATCTCCGGATCGAAGTTCAGCTCACTAGCTTCATATCCCAAGAAACCCAAACTGGAGTTCACAACTCTCTTTGAAGACGACGACGAGATCTCACCACGTGAAGCATCGCTCTTCCTCGGCAATCTTGACGCCTTCAAGTTACTCAACAGCTCCATGCTCCCCGACGACGGCACCCTTCATCTAGCAGCTCTACTGGCCCTGCCTGACTTCACAGACTGGCTTCTCTCAACACATGAGCCAAACTACGAGGAAGAAAACTTTGGCTTTATGGTTCCCCTGGCACTGACATGTTACTCTAAACCCTTCCCATGGTGCAAAGTTGCCAACGAGGAACAAGAGTGGTTCTCTCGCTTAGAGGAGACTATCAAGATTTTGATCCCAAAGACATTGTCCAGTTGGAGATACCGGCAGAAGCTTCCGTTGCATCTTGCACTGGAGAATGGGAGACAGGTTACTATGGCTATGTTGAACGTGCTGAATGCGAGGGGCATTGGGAATAGAGATAAGTACTTGTATACTGATAAGACGGGCATGCATTACTCGCCTTGTGAGTATGTTGAGATGTTCGTGGAGGTTGATGACGAGGACAAGCTCAAACTGGTTAAGATTCTTCAGGAGCATGGATTGAACTGATTAAGCATATGTATCTACTTATCTTGTATTTATTTTGTTCTATTTTATATACCCCGACTTTTCTGTTGAAAATTTGGTCACCATTCAATTAGCATTCGCGTGAGTTCATGACTCTTGGGACGGGGGTTGTTAACATGGTATATGTATTGACTAAATAAGCTTTGTGATGGACTTGCCCTTGTTCCCACCATGATAAACGTCTATCCAAGCCCTGGGCATATCCTCAATCTTGGCCGGGACAATGTTCTCGATGTCAACATTGATTCTACCCTCAGCAGCTGCCTTGATGAGTTGCTCCATCCCATCAGGAATCTTGTCCATATGATCAAAGAGAAAGAACCCCTTGAGCGCCAACCTCTGCGAGATAATCTCAAACCAGTTCTTCAACATGGTCGGTTTATCCGAATTGTAGGTACTGACCGCTCCACAAACTGCAATGGTTCCAAACTTCTTCATCCTCGTAAGAACACCGTCCAAAACTGCACCACCGACATTATCGAAGTAGATATCAACTTCGTCCGGCGTCGCCTCCATCAAGTCCTGCGCAAATGTGGGGCTTTTGTAGTCGACGCATGCATGAGCGCCGAGATAATCTCTTACCCACGCACACTTTTCTTTACCGCCTGCAATGCCTACTACGCGCTTGGCACCGAGTAGCTTGACGGCGGTCTGCACGGCGATGGATCCTGTAGCTCCAGCTGCAGCGGACACAACGATTGTGTGCTCAGGTTTAGCCTGTGCGATATGCAAAAGTCCGACGTAACCTGCCAGACCGGACCCTCCAAAAGCACCGAGGTAATGGGTGATGGGCAAGTTATTTGGTAGAGGGGCGATATGTTGCACTGTATCGGTGTCTAGGATGATCTTATCGCCCCACCAGGATCTATACGGTTCCATTACCAAGTCGCCGGGTTTGAAACGTGCGGAGTTGGACTCAAGAACTTCGCCGATCACTCCGGAATGCATGGGGTCGCCAATCTTGATGGGAGGGACGTACATCCTGTCCTCGTCCACGGTACAGCCGATGAAAGTACGTAGGCCCGCATCGTTGGAGATGTAAAGGACCTTGACCAAAAGCTGTTCCTTTTTGAGAGGCGGGAGCTGAATAATATCCAGTCGAAACGTCGGGTTTGGACCGTCTATGGTTGGTGTTCCATCTGTCTTGTTGGCGAACACCCAGACTTTAGCCTCAGTATGATCAGTCATGTTGAGAGTTGTAAGTTGATAGAGTATGAATGTTGAGAATATTTCCTTGGGGCTATGATCGCCGGGCCCTTTCTTTATGCAAATATCTTTATCGTGTCCCCACTCATACTGGAGCATTGGTTGTGGGCCATGACGATGAGTGAGGTATAAGCTAGAGTCATCGTCCACTAAATGGCAGGGTTCAGTGAGATCTGCTGATACAGGGACCTGAGTACTGAATCTTCGGAGAGTTGCTCAAATGCGTTTAGAGAACAATGTGTCATCCCGCAATCTATGTAAGCGATAATGATTCGGTGGGTGAAACTGCAAACCCAGAACTATTCCTTTTCGAGTACACCCAATATAGATGCTGGGAGGTTTGAACTTTGTGCCTTTCATCTCGCTCCATCTGTTGAAGCTTTGCTAGTGTACGCTCGTGATGTGCGAGAGCTAGTTTACTTCAGTCCGTTTACTAGACTTATAGAGTCCTCGCTAGGAAGCCAACTCTGGCATGGTATCGCGTTGCAAAGACCATATGGAATCATTCGCAAGGTAAACTGACTAAGTTAGAGCCCTTTGAAATTTCTATCATTAGTTTCCTTTATACCATTAATCTACCTGCAATTGAGCAATAGCTGTGCTGCGAGTGCTCCCATTCGTCATCATCTTCATCCAATCATCTAGCTCCGCGTTGTCACTATATACATCCCATTAGTGGCCGAAGGCCATAATCAATCCTCGGAAGACACTGAGTACTATTTTCGTGGTGGCCGACCTTTCAGGACTTGCTCTAGCGCCCGCCTTGCTTGCTCATATTCGGCTCTCGGTGCCTGCTCGCACCTGTTGCAAAACTCTTTCTCAGAAGAATCCTTTTCGTCTTTGCCACACTGACCACACATTGTTGGAAGTGCCTTGAGTACATTTATCTCAAAGTCTCTCAGAGAATCTTCTTTCTCATCGTGCTCTTTGCACAAGATTCCAGGGGGCATAATACCTCTCAGACACACGATGCAGTAACGCTTTGCTGGGGGCTGACGACTGATGCTTATATCACATCCCTCACTCAAATTACTCACGCTTTGACAGTGGCTGGGTCTTCTAGTTATGTTTAAACTGGCTTATTCAACTAAAGGACTATCAAGACTGTTTAAGAGTGCCCCTGTGCCTGATTCCATTCCCCCATCACGATCTACCATCCCCCGAACCATCTTCATGGGACTTTGAAACCCTACCTTTGTCAAGGCATATTTGACATTTACCGCGTTCGTACAAGGCACGTCGAGTATGGCATACAGAGCAGTCGCCTCGGGCTATTGCTTCCTCTCGAGCTTTTTTCAGGTACGCGTTCCGATGTTGCAAGCATGGCTCACACCGAGTCTTGTACTCAGCAGGGGGACGGATACCGCACGTCGGGCAAAGCCCATCCCTGAGTCTTGCATCTCTCCTGTTTTCATAGGCCTGCTTTTCGTATCCAGATGCGTTTTTCCCTTTAGGATCGGATATAGGTCCAGGTTGGTTCATTTGGGCTGTTTGACTGCCACTGGGTCCAGGTCCCGGATTTGAAGAGGCTTGCGCATAGTAGGTGGAAGGCTGTGCATTAAAGCCGACATCTGGAGGTCCTCGAGAACTTTCTCCCTGGTTATAAGTCGCCCTCTGCAAAGCTTGCCTATGCAAATCTTCTTGTCGATTGGGGTTTTGAAAGGCCATTCTCTGAGGAGCTCGACTATGTGATAACACGGGTACAGAATGGCTACTAGGGCTGTTCAAAAGATTCATTGGAACGACAGCTGGTGTATGAATTATTGGCTCATCTGTATTCGAGGAAGTGCCTGTTTGACAGGGAGTAGGGGGCTGGGGCTGACTGCTGTTGTTATCCGGCAGAATGTTCAGCGCAGCTTGAGCCTGGCGAGTCAGCTCGTCTTTGTTATACGACATTGTTTTGATGTTCGATTTATCGGTGACTTTATAAGTTTATGTAGGTGAAAAGGGGCGATCCAGGTGTTTGTTGCGTTTATAGTGTTGTGTTGTTTTGGATGCCCCAGTTCAGGTCATGGAACTCACTGTTTTATATCGCAAATACTTCTTACTTCACTCATTACTGACACCTACACAGCCTGCTGTGATGCACTCAATCTGCCTTCATGTATCAGTGATGTGTTAGCTGGAGCGCTCTGTCTCACTCTCTCAGGCAATCAACAGCAGTTGCTAGACATACGAGCTGAGTTTTCCGTGCTTCTGATTCCGTGTTCCTTCAGAGACAGGACATCAGGGCTATCCCCAGAGTGACCAACATCGACTTTACTTGACCGTCCTATCATTTGCTAGCTGCTCTGCTGTGAAACATAACTATAGTAAGTGAAAGACCCTATATAATTTTACACCTCTAGCTATTTGTTGCCATCAGGCTTGGTGGCGTTTCGCCAGCAAAGGGATTCTCATGAGCCCTCCAAGGGCATCCGAACCTCATTGATCAGGATTCTAATCTCGTTTATTTGGTAATACTTCCCCTTTTATTCACCGCAAGGATCCAGCTCTCCTGATAGGTTTGGTTCAAGTAACCTCGGTAAGCATATCCTTTCACCCCTTAACCTTGATATAAAACAGCCATATCTAGAGTCATGGTTTTTAATGTTAAGGCGATGTTAAGAAGCACTTCCTGAAGAATTCTAATGAGCCTATTCGACGTATTCTACTGAGTGTTCTATTCCTCAACTTCAAGATTTGTCCTTGGTTAACCCCTCACATCTCTCTGTCTTTCTGTCTCTCTCTTCTTCGCCTCCTTGACGCCCTGGAAGCATTGGCGCAACCTTGATACTGTCCTCGCCCAGGCGCCAGCTCCTTTTCACACCGACACAGTCCTTTCTTCCGAAAACGATGTCTTGAGTTGCCACGCTGATCATAGCAAGTTGCACATCGCACGAGAGAGCCAGCATCTCGTTTGTAGCACTGGTTGCATATGTGATTTTCCCTCAGAATTGCCTTTTCATTACCGTTGAAGGCTTGCATGGTTTTCATATGGTCCGGACACATCAGATTGCCAGGATCGTTGACGTCGGCCGTGCATAGTAAGCAAAACTCTAGTGGAAGAGCATTAGCATCACTTTGTCGACGCCGCTCGCAATCTTCACAACGGATCCCGAATGTGGACAGAGGTGTCCGGCAATTGATGCAATATACTTGTAGGGGTGCGTTTCCCCTCTTTCCCCATCGTCGATATTCTATGGCCGGTTGAGGGTTATTCAAAGCGTTACGGTCTCCTTGAGCACTGTACTGATCAGTATAACTGTCATCAAACCCTTGTAGGCCTTGAGTTCATTTCCATAAGATTCCTGAAGTTCAGAAAGGTGCATGTACGAGCCATGCTGTTGAAGGTTCGGAGTGTAGCTCGGTTGTTCGCCATGGGTTTGACTGTCGTAGGTCCAACCGCCAAAGTTACTCGGAGTAGAATACGTTGCCTGATTTGATAGTCGAGTGCTAGGGTCCCGTGGTAGAACTTCTTTTTCATGGCCATTCCTATCATTCTGTAACCAGATATCAACATTTCGTTCGGCAAACGGAGATCTCAGTTGTGGGATGTAGTCACCAACCCTGCTACCTAGTTCTGCGTCATGATTTTCGGTGCCGGAAGACATTCCTAGACTAGAAAACAGCTTGGGACGTGTAGAGCTACGATAGGCATAAGCACCACTAGAGCCTGGGTCGGACTGTTGTGGCCCGACTAAGTTAGGTTGATGTTCATGGAGCTGAGTGCTAAAGAGATGCGGGGAGTAAGTCTGATAGTCGAAGACGGAGGTCTCAGGATACTGGCCCGTGAAGTCTTGTGAGACAAAGGGCTGGAAGTCAGAGAATTGAGGATGGTAAGGATAGGCCAGCTGAGGACCTACTGGAGCCGAAAATGTAGCCTGTGTACTATATGTGCTGGCTGGTGGTTAGTAAGTGTTTCCATGAGGGGCTTCGGTGGTTGGCTCCTCGTACCAAGCATGAGGTGGTCTAATTCCACTCTCTTCTGGGGGGCCATAAGGCGATATGTATGGCGCATGGGTAAAGTGCATATTGTATATAGAGATATAGTTTTTTAAGGTTGTGGTTGGAACAGCAGACAGTCGTATAAGCGCTTTATATAGCTACGGGGTTCAGTGATAGACTTGGGTAAAAACAACACACGCGGTCGAACATTTGTGACAAGGACGCGAGTCTTGAGAATCATTATGGTATCCAAAATCTATCGTGATGTCGAGGGCATGACAGTTTTCTCTTGCAGCACTGATTCGCTTCTGCTCATGGAGGGAGGTCAAGATACATGATTGTATCTCACGACTTTGATTTTGCACAACACATAAAGTTTGACTGATCATCACGAGATAAGGATATTCGTTTGTTAAAATTGTAGGGTAGGGCACCGCAATAGGGCTATGTGATTCTCGGGAAGTGAATGATAGTGCTAGATATCATCTTCAATGCTTTACATAGTCACTGGCTATCGCTCAAGCAAAAATTAACCGAGGAAAGACACGAGTTTGATCACTTCCTGGTGTTTCACTACATCCTGAACTTATCGGTGATACTGCTCTCCTTATCGATAACCCTCAGCTCATGGCTTATCGCGTCGTGCATTTTGCAGCCAATTCTTCGCACAGCATAATCTCATGACTCTTGATGATCACTATTCGCGCCGATTCAACTCATTATCCTCAACACCATAACTTGAGTTCCCAATCATATCAACGGCAGGGTCGATAGTTCCCCACCTCATCGTTCTACGGTGCGTCTGCCGCGTTAGCCAGCCCCAGTCCATCACCAACTCTATTTCCCCTCAATATCGGCGCAAGAAGGGCCGAATACCAGCCACGAAACTAGCACACGTCATTCAACCATCGATTCTCAATTAAAATGGAAATGAGGAGACAAACTCCGGGGGATCTGGGGTAGCATTATAGCTTGCATTTATTTATTTAACAGGCGCGCTATTGCGACAACGCAGTGCGACTCAAGAGCACCAACACCATATTGAGCAGACAACAATTAACTGCAGCTGTAATTAGAAACGTTTCTTTTTCTCTTCGTAAAACCTTATAAGACATTTATTAATTAAAACAATGTCGATCTTGACAATTCCACAAGGTGCTGGCTCGGTAGTTGTGATTCTGCGTAAAGAAGTCAATTAAGATTTGAAGCTACTCAGGTAAATCAATCACGAGCGGGAGCTATCAGCGGAACGATAAATAGAGTTTGATTAGATGCATTCAATACTGCAACATTCATTCTCGCAAGAAGTTTCTTGGCATTGTTAGAGTCATGTCAAAGTAGGAGCCGTATAGTATTTAGCACATAATAAGTCGTATCGCTTGAAGCTACAGGGTAGTGCTGTCACTGACAAAATTGTCCACCGTCATAGTGGTATGCTAGTCGCAAGCCAACCAGAAAATCAAGAGAAGGTCGTGCAAGGATGTTATCAAGTTGAATATTGACCGGGGGCGCACCGAGATAGGGTGCGATTCATCACGCCGTTGAACGGCGTGTCACACTGCATCACCAATCCTAGCAGAGGAGCCTGCAGTAGCTGAACTCAAAAGCTCCAAAAGGCTTGGTTTGCGTAGAACATGCATAGAATATGTGATCAAAAAGATACAACCATTGTGATCCAGGACTATGCATTGGTGTGACAATCCTTAGGTAATCACTTGCACTGAAATTTTGAGCAAAATCACATGAGGGTATCGTGATTCAGCGTATGCATGACATTTTGCGGGTCTTGTCCCGACGGAGCCGACACAATCCGAGGATCGTCAGTCCCAAACGCCCGGTGAGGCGGCAACATACCCTGTTGACGGTTAGGTCGCCCGCAGAGAATTGATGTCAGATCACTCCTTAGATAACCAAAACTCGTAGCCCAAGCAGCGCCACGGAGCCGTTACTCGATTTGGCATGTTCTTTAACCATAATACCCGGGTGATCAAACTACTCGTGCTTTGACTCTGCGTCACGAGAGCTAAAAGCTGAAGAGGCTACGGAGAATATTGGAAACCAGAGTGATTCTAGACTCGGGGAAGTTGAATGGGTTTAAAAGGGGGGCGCCCGGTGGATATGGTGGGAATCATATGTCGTTGTCTAACCTCGGATGAAGCAGGTCAATTTTGAACAAGAGTCAAGCTGCATGGCGGCTTTCTTGTTTACCCCTGGCTTGCCTGTCAGATTGAGCTTAGTCCTTCAGCTGGAGTGTGCATGACATGACAAGACGCAGGGGGTATCAGGTGAAAGGGGTAAAAAGGCAAGGAATGAAAATCAAAAGCAAACGCTCAGCCTTATGATCCAAGAGCCCATTCTCCGTCTAGGCCCTGAACTATTCGTTCTGCTAGCTACTCTTCCGGCTATAGTCGCGAAGGACACGACTAAGGTTGATCTTGGCTTGATATGTCCGCCCGGAGCTGTTGGTCCAAGGAGAAATACCAACAACAGCAAAATCCGCAGCCACAAAGTAAGTCCCAATACGTAATAAGGGGCCAAGCGCTAGAAAGGACTTCCCTACTTCCGAGCCAATCCCCGCACGAGTTCCCCATGGAGAAGAGTGGAACCGGCTAAAATCGGCCACGCATTTCTTAGTGACTCTAATGGTGAGACGCGGGCGTTGGCACGAGAAAATCTCGCGACGCAAACTAAAGTCTGGAGATTTGTTCTAATGAGGCTCTACTACTCCGTACGTATAATCTCTGTGGATCTAGTTCTTACCTAAAGAATTGCCCTGGATGACACACGAGTGGCCGGAAGAGGTAGGTACCCAGACTTCGTGGCAGACACTAGAAAGTCCTTAGTCTCACTTGTTGTGACGCGAAGGATGATGACTATTTGGTACACACAATTAACCAACCAACGGTTCATCTAGGATCCCTTGCATGTCGAGTCAAAGCAGGTAAGACACGACAACGTGTAGTCCCTAGTCCCCGTCCCAGATCGGCATTTTTAATCACTCTCAAACGGCCTCCATCTTGAGCCGCATCGTGAAGATCGCCGTTTGTTGTCAAAGCTTCTGGAATACCACGTGGGATTATATCTCTGCAACCGTGGATGCCTTCTTTTCCCAGAGTTTTGCAACGCTCACCCGCAATGATCGGACCTTTCGACCCAATAGGGCAAATGCCCAGCTAGCGCAGACCCTCTCTCGCCCGACTTTTTTCTTACTCCAGTATTTAAAAGTCTCCACCTCCGCCATTGGCAAAAGCCGCCAAAATGTGAGAAACGCCGAGAGTGCGGCCGTGATGGAAGCAGAGTTGCAAGCTACCATAACCTGGGGTGCATGGGTCTGATTCACTTCCCCAGTCAACGTTCAACTGGTGCGCTGCAACAAAAATACCCAAGCGAGTGTAGGGGACTCGAGCGCCGATCCTATATATGTCATGTCAGGGCCCGTTGGCAGGATGTAACCCCAGGACCATGCCGATCATTCATTCATGACTCCGCCGAAAGGCATCCATTCCTTTCTTCTGAATCATCTTTTCCCCAAGCAATTAGATCACCATGTTCGGCTCTGGTAAAGCAGCCTCGGACAATGGTAGCAGCAAGGACGAGATAGTCCTGCTGCCAGTCCAAGCAAAGTCCGGCATCCTCCGCGTCACAGAGATCGAGACAAAAGTCCACGATCCAAACCACCAGACCAACACCCCCATTCCAGACCCGACGTTTGACCTGCCAGATAACCATCCTAACAAGAATGCCATCGAGGTGCTATGGCTCCCCCGCGGGTCGCACAGCTCCGACGACACGGGCGAGAAGGTCCGTCGCGCGCTGAACAATGAGAAGGAGATGACCATCTTGGGATGCTGCAAGCAATTCCCCAAGGCAATCTTCTGGTCTCTGCTGCTCTTCCTCACTGTCGTCATGGAGGGGTACGATAAGAGTCTCGTCGCTGGATTTGTCGCATTTCCCGCGTTTCGACGACGATACGGCGAGGAGTTTGATACGCCCAATGGGCCGATTTATGAGATCTCGCCGTTATGGCAGACGGCGCTTCAGGTCTCGGCTATCGCGTGTGAGGTTCTTGGTCTGTTGCTTCATGGTTGGGTTACGTACAGCATTGGCTATAAGAAGATGATGTTGATTAGTCTTGCTTGGATGTGTCTTGCTGTCTTCCCGGCGTTCTTTGCTCACGACATCGGTGTGTTGGTGGCTTCTCAGGCTCTTTGTGGTAAGTCCATGTCTCACTCATCTCTCCTTTCATATCCTTGTCGCATCACAATGATCATGCACTTTGGTACACAAGCCTAACAATCACTCAGGTATCTCATGGGGTGTCATCCAAACACTCGCAGCTACATACGCCGCCGAGGTTGTCCCCTCAGCCATCCGTGCTTGTCTCCTGAGCATGACCAACATGTGCTGGGTCATCGGTCAACTTCTCGGTACCGGTATACTCAAGTCCCTCGTCCATAACAACTCGGAATGGTCTTACCGTATCCCCTTTGCCCTTCAATGGGCCTTCGCCATCCCTCTCCTTATCGGCATCTTCTTTGCACCCGAGAGTCCATGGTGGCTCATCCGTCGTGAGCGCAAGGTCGAAGCGCGCCATGCTCTGCAGCGCTTGACTAAGCAGTCCCAGCTCGATATCGATGACACCATTGCTGTCATGGAGCATACTAACCGCATTGAACGTAAGCTCAACTATGGTGGCTCGAGCTACTTTGACCTGTTCAAGGGTGCGAACCTTCGACGCACTGAGATTTGCTGCATGGTTTGGTCTGTCCAGGCTCTTTGCGGTTGGATCTTGACTGGTTACGCTCCTTACTTCCTTGAGCAGGCTGGCTTTGACTCTTCCAAGTCCTTCAGTATGTCCACTGGCATGTATGGTATGGCCTTGGTTGGAGGCATGATCTCTTGGTTCCTTCTGTCTCATATTGGTCGTCGCAAGTTGTACATCACTGGCCTTGTCGCTGCTGTCTTCATGCTTACTCTTGGTGGTATTCTCTCCGTCGTTCTTGATGGTCAAAAGGGTCTCAACTGGTCCCTCGGAGCTATCCTTATTACAACAACCTTCTTGTACAACCTTAGCATCGGTCCAACATGCTACGTCATCGTCGCCGAGATACCCTCTACCCGTCTCCGTGTCAAGACCATCGCCTTGGCTCGTGTAGTCTACAATATCTTCATGATCGTCAACAACGTCATCGTTCCTCAGATGCTCAACCCTACCGCTTGGAATATGCAGGGAAAGTCATGCTTCATCTACGCTGGTACAGCTCTCCTTTGTCTCATCTACTGTTACTTCCGCCTGCCTGAGACCAAGGGTCTATCGTATCTTGAGTTGGATATGTTGTTTGAAAAGGGGGCGCCGACTGCCAAGTTCAAGGAGTTGCAGCAGAGACTTGCGAACTCTGCATACTTGACAGTGGACAGGGCGGAGCGCATGAGGAATGCTTGGCATGGTTGGCTCACATATTCATAATATTTTCTAGTTTCAATACCTATTCTTCCTCATAGCCGTGTTTTAGACTCTTCCGTGACACCACATGTGGCATTGTGCTTCCTTCTTATAAGCCCTCCATCTGAATTGTCTCCTTGGCACTAGTCCAATCAGACATACAATGATTGGTCAAGGATACTGGTCACACGGCCCGAGTACCTCTCTGGCCTGTTTCCAATTGTTTTCTGTCATTTCATCGCTGCAGTCATGACTCCCAAGCGCTTGAGTCATTGAGCCTGAAATCAGGTCCTTTCATATCGACGTGATATAGTGGAATTGGCCCACGTTCAGCTATGGAATGCCTACCAAGAACCAAGGCGAAAAGGTGGCGTGAATTTCTACCATATAAGACCAAGAAATCGCATTCAAAAAACAATAAGATAGCCAAGTGGTTCTGGTCTTCCCAAAAGAAGAAGGCCAAATTCCAGTAATTGTCGTGGCGCTATCACAGTCGTACAAGTCAGCAATAAAAATGGCCTCACCGAGGCGTCACAAAACTCGAACAATGAAAAGGGCTCCCTGCATAGAAATTGACGACAAGAATTGCCGAGGACCAAAGGATGGCTGGTGCGGCTGAATACACCAGACCCCAAAAGGTCGGTGACCTTCTTCGCAAGGCGGATTTCTTGAGAAGTCCTATCTCCAACAAATGAGAATGTGGCTTGTGTTACACCAAGTCTGCCTCACTTGGTCATGTGGTGGCCGCCAACCTGACTCGGGTTCGCATTTAGAAAGAGAATGCAACCATCAGCGGGTAAAATGTCACTGTCCAAAATGTAAAAACCGGCGTCGTCCTTGGTTGCGAATTGAAGGGGTATGTCAGGTGGTTTGGCAATCAAAACCACGGCTACCTACTGACAACGCCACTCTCCTGCTCCGATCAGCGCCGATGTCTCAAATGCCAAAACTCCTATTTGTATATCAATTCCCCCGCTTTTCATACAGAAGGCTCTAGAAGGCATCATCCTTCAGAACAGCATAAAATCCTTCCACCAGAGCTAGAGACGGTAAACCAACGCAACGATCCATGTCTACTCGATCCAGCATCTCCAAACCTGTATCCTCCCTTCGTCCCAGAGCTGCTGGTATGGGGTATCATGGTAATCCAGTCGCAGTGCTCGACATGAAGTCAGATCAAGTCCGACCGCTCGACAAAGCTGACGTTGAAGGTAAGACGCACAGTCGGCCACAGTGAACCGCTAACAGTTTGACAGGCAAAGACTATGTCGCGGTTGAGATTCCCCGAGTAAAGAACAACGTCCCAATCTACATCTCGCGATCGAACGATGAGAAGCAGGAGTTCATCGCGGAGGTCAACCTCTGGAGCATGGGGGTCCGGTACAACCTGCATAGACTCCTCGGGGATGGACCTCAGCTTTACGTTGTGAATGCATAAGGATGGTCAGCATGGGCCCATGACTTGGTGTGATGATTACGGGAGAATGTGACTTTTTCCAATATTGTTTGCAGGTTTGGCAGCGGGCTGGGTACGCCACTCTGGTTATTTTCGGATATTTCATGGTTTTTAGACATCTTTTTGGGAGACGGACAGTTCGTACGTAGTAAATGTAACATTCAGCCAGGATCGTCGAAGATAGCGGTTCATCCGCCGATGCAAGTCAGCCGGATATTCCCTTGATCAGCTGCATGGATAATCCATTTCGAGCACTGGTGTATGCATGATGACGGGCTTGAGGTGGCGAACCGAATGACCCATTAGAACATGATGGCCACCCATGTGGAAAATGCAGTCACAATGCCACAAGCAGTAGTATTTATTGTTTAAGCCATGAGACTCCAGCTGCAAATTGTTGCAGATGCGCTGGGAATCACAACTACAGTGAGTCCAATGGGAATGAAAACACGGCCAAGACAGTGGACAGGCCAGTGGACCGACGGAGGTTATCTGGGATTATTGGGTGAGGTTTGGTTACACAGCAGCCAATATTTCAAGCGCCGTCCATTGACCCCGCGCATATCGTTACAATGGCTTTGCTCGGCGCCTAAAAAGTCTTCTTGACCGTCTAAACATCTTCTGAGAAGGCATTATTGCTAGAGGAGGTTATTGGCTTTCGACACTGCATCGACTCAACTAGATTATCGAAGCAAGTAGCTGTTTCTTTTGGTGGAAGTGGTGCAGTGACTCAGTTTAGGTCGATGAGCCCTGAAATATCCACCTGAACAAGGC
Organism: Fusarium lyarnte (nom. inval.); assembly: GCA_014898885.1. NCBI lineage: Eukaryota > Fungi > Ascomycota > Sordariomycetes > Hypocreales > Nectriaceae > Fusarium > Fusarium lyarnte (nom. inval.). The sequence continues at coordinate 137,427 of JAAVUB010000167.1, forward strand.
AATGCAGCTTATCAGGCTGTGGCGTCTTGGATGACCGCCCCCTTTACCAGAATGAGCAGGATGCTATCATATTTGGAAGCATGGGGGCGCTATCACAGTCGTACAGGATGGGTGGTCTCTGCAGTAGGCTGCCTCGCACACCATCAAGCGCCCGATTCTGATGCGTTCTCAGAGCCTCGTTTGGCGAGGCATAAAATGATACCATGGGTTCTGCGTTAGATATCCCATTCTGTCGTTGGATAGGACAAGACTCTCGCAGTCAGCACACAATCCTTTGTTTCGCATTTCATCACTGCCGAAAGTTTAAGCAACATGGCTACTTCACCGTCCGAGACCTCTCGTACGTTGCATCCACAAGTCAGTGGAGCGAGTAGCCCGGATATCGATCCTTCAATTCCTATTCGCGGACCTGAGCACATCTCAGATGAGGAAGGCCCTTGGGCTCAAAAGAGCATCTTGACATTCGGTAATAACTCGCTACCAATTTGTCGAATCATACACTTACAAATCTATCTTAGATGGCGGTGGTGTTCGTGGCTACGCCAGTCTTTTGGTGTTGAAGCGGATCATGACTCGAATACGGGACATAGAGCGTCATCACCAAGACCCAGCCCCTAGCAGCACCTACTACCCCTGGATGAGCAAGCAGGAGCAGGATGCTAATGAAGATAACCCGGAGTCAGAAAGAGTTGATAAGTATCTTCCTTGTCACTATTTTGACTACGTCGCTGGAACTTCAACTGGTGGGTAAGTTACTAGAACGCATGCTTTATGAAGCCCAAGACTGATCCCACCTAGTTTAAGTAGTATCATGCTGGGAAGATTACGCATGTCAGTTGACCAAGCTTTGGACACATATAAAGCCTTTGGAAATGCTGTATTCGGCAAACCTAGGTGGTTTCACGAGCGCTCATTCCTTTGGTACCCGCGAGCAAAGTTCTCATGTCGGAAGACACGTGCAGCATTCCAAGAAGTTGTCTACCAGACACTTCTACGGGAAAGGGATTGTTTCCCCAGCGAGGCAGAAACTGAGCCATTGAAGTACAGGGAAGACCGAACCAGAACGTAAAGTCCCTACACAGATGCATCGCCAGCCTGCTGACGTTTTCATATAGTATCGCCATCTCTTGGGCTATTAACAAAGAAGGTGGCGTTAGTAAGGAGTTCGTCTGGAGAAGCTATGACAATGACTTTAGCCCCAAGGCCCATGACTCCAATCTCTGGAACCCTTCCAATGCGGGCCCTGCTCACACCACTGCAATTTGGGAGGTTGCTCGCGCAACAACAGCTGCACCAAGGTACTTTGAATCCATCAAGATCAGAGGGAGAAAGTTCCTTGACGGTGGTATGGTAGCCAACAATCCCTCCTTGATCGCTATCAGAGAGATTCACAATCTCCATGGCTTGGTTCCAGCCCTGTTCGTCAGCATTGGAACAGGTCTCAAGGCTTCCGCGGATGCTCGAAACAATGATGTAGCTAATAGAGCCAATGGCGATATTGGAACACTTAGAAGGGCTGTAACTACAGACGACGTTAGACGCAAGCAGTTCTTGAAGAAGTATATCGAGATAGGTAAGCATTGGAAGAACTGGATGGTTGACTGTGAGGGAATGAACGGCACGAATGGGTGGCGATGCCATTGCAGAGCGATCGGCTTCACAGAACATCTATACAGACTCAACGTGGAAGGCGACCTACACACCATCCCTCTCGATGACTGGCGTCCTTCAGACACTGGACAAGACACCCTCAGATTTATCGAAGAGCAAACAGAGCGATATCTCGCCGAGCAAAGAGTAGATGACTACATTTCTTCGATTGCCAGAAAGGCAGTTGAGATAAGGCGCCAACGCGCTGCGACAGAACAGTGGGAGCGGTTTGCAGTGGATGTGATCTATCGCTGTCCTGATTGCGATACCAAGAGGTACGACACCCGGGCAAAGTTGCGAGAGCATCTACAAAAAGGAACTGAGCATAGGAGGGAGAGGATAGCTGATGGGAGAGAGCTTGAGGAGAAACTCAACGCTTCGAGGTCTTTTAGGCCTGGTAGACCAGTTAAGACAGGGAGGTGAGTTCGTTGCCTGCAGGCATTAGGCTCTGCAACAAAGCAGCTCTAGAATAGTCGGAGAGAAGTACGTATAAACGTGGAAGAAGATATCATGTATATACAACCTTACAAATTTCTATAATGCTTCAACTCGCTTATTTATGCTAATGATACCCCATAACTATGCCATTCTTACTCTTCCCAAATCTTTAGACAACCAAATCACCCTGGTTGACTACAACATGCGCCTTCTTCTCTCCTTGGGAATAATAGCGCACTGCAATGCACAGGGTTCTGATCAGCAACTGGCAGTTCTGCACATAAGGGCCTGTGAAGTAGATATCCGGGTTTCCATGGATTCGACTATGCAACGTGGCCAGTTGACCGATATTGTTAAAAACTGCAAAAACCAAGGAGTGACAGATATCCGCATCTGAGAAGGACTTGATGTCTCGCGCGGGATTTTCCGCATCTTGAGTCTCAGCATCAGGTCTATGCTCCAAGCTGAAGGCTTTGCAGAACGTTGAAGCGACAGCTGTCATCTTCATACCGATTCTGTTGTAGTCCATTCCATAAATATCTCCGATCAGCTTGTCGACATTTGCGTTGTTCCCCTTCTCAGCCTGTTCAAGCATATCTTCATAAGTGCGGGCTCTGGTGAGTAGAAGAAGTAAGCCGCATAGTGCTGAACCTCCGAATGATGAGCCTGAGATGCGCTGACACTGGTTGTTTTCTAAGACCTGGAAGAATGACACGCCTGAGCCGATGTTGACGAGGAGATATGGGTGAGATTTTGGTGCCATTGAGGGGACGATTACTTCGTCGGTAAAGGTGTAGATTTCGCAACTTGATCCAGGGATAGGTGGACGGTTGTCTGGGACTGGTCAATAATGTTTCAAGTATGATGAGAGTAGTGAGTAGTACCATGACTTGAGCCGTCAATTCCATCTGACAAATGGCTACCGTTCAAAGGATTGACAAGATATTGTAGCTCATGTCTTACGTGATCCTCGCTAGTAGTCATCGTTTAGTAAAGAAGTTATTATATACGATAAGGTAAAAAGATAGCAGTAACAAGTCCTGGACAGGTACTGGGTGTATCTTGTCAAGAAACTGTGAGAAGTTCGTGATATTGTCGTTGAAATGCGGTGACTAAATGAGACTAGTGTAGTTTGGGGTTGGTAAAGGGGGGAGGTTCATTTGAATTTTCACGTCAATCTTACAGCCGAGGGATCGTCGAGTATCCACTGCGGGACGTTCCTACCAATCATGTTTGTTATAGACCATCAGATAAGATAAGGTTCATTCACAAGGCTATATGTACCTCATAGCGGTATCAACTAAGGCCTGTAACGAGTAGCACCGGTGTTATACCACGTATTCGGTACAGCTTTGAGTGTAAATTGGCGATACGTCCCTGGGGCATAAGAAAAATGGTGAATGCATAGTTATGCAATAAGCTGTTGGTTCTGCAAGCGAGAATTAATGTGGGGTTATCATATGATCAGAATGTTTCTTTGCGCCGTGTCCTCTTTGCTTCACAACCTCATTTTCGTGTGCAAATTCAAGCATTATGACTCATTCTACTAGTCAGAAACCTTTCTTACTCGCTCTCCCTCCAGAGATTCAGAGCCAGATAATCTCTCTTGTTGCAGACTCCGCTGATTTCAAATCCGTTCACTCACTTCTATTTTCGTGCAAACAACTCTACGCAATTGCACTGCCTTTTTCAGTCCAAACGTTCTGCGACATACCAAGGGCTGAAGTGCCGAAGAAAGGCTCTGCAGTTCGCTCCCGCATCGTGCAGTTTCTTTCATACGTTTCAATCATCAAGCCAGAGCTTGCCCGACATGTTCGTACGATCAGGCTGTATGATTGGTTGACAGACAACTATTACTGTGGAACGGTTCACATCGATGCCAGTGATATGGCCTTCTTTAAGCAACTAATTCTCAAGATTTTCTCTGAGGAGTTAGGATACCTTTCTTTTTGGAGAGACCGATGGATTCGGGCCCTAGAAGAAGGAATCGAGGAGGCCGCCGTGGATGTTCTACTTGCTGTCTGCACAGAGGTCAAAACTTTAACATATGGCTATCCTCGAGATCCAAGTTGCTTCGGCTATACACTGGCGGCTGCCACTGGAGCCTTCAGAAGAAAACGTGTTGAACACCCTCCGGTTCAGTTGCTGACCAAGTTGGAGAATGTTAAGCATGAAGCAGAAGATTACGAAGAAGGATGTCGCCAATTTTATGACCACGCCCAGTGGCTGTTTCGCATCCCTAGTATTCGTTCATACGAGTGTATTGGAGGAAGCAGCCGTGAAATAGATGAGTTTAACATACGACCATTGAAGAAAGGATGCTCGAACGTTCAATCGATCATCTTCCGAGACAGTTGGTGCATAGCTTCAGCTATTCGCTCTTTAACAGGGGCGTGCAAGGACCTTAGGAAGTTCACTTATACATGCGACTTTAAGAAAAAGAACGACAGTGAAGAGTTTGAGTTAGAAGCTCGGGATATAATGGAAGCCCTGTTGCCCCATAAAAACAGTCTGGAATATCTTCATCTTGATTTCATCGAGGCAGCCCGCACGAGTTCTTGCATGCCCGGACCACGAGAACGATTATACATGGGTGCCGAGCTGCGACAGATGCACAAGTTGAAAAGCCTTGCTTTAGGGTCTCAGAACATCTGTGGACTTTTAGGTAATGGCACAGTGTATCACTATACAGAGGATGCATCTATTGAGGCTCCAAGGGTTGTTCAATGTATTCCGGAATACTTGGAGTATCTCGAGATTCATAATTGTGGAAGGAATATCATCGGCCAGCTTGAGGAGTTCCTGAACGCTCTGGTCCACCCAGACCAATTCCCCAGCTTATCATCAGTCAAGTTTGTCTTCAATGAGAACTGGGTGAAAGAAGAAGAGATAAAGAGCCTCGTTTCGGATAGGGATGGCCTTGCACTTGAGGTAATCCGGCGTTGATAATAACCACAACAGTTGAGCCGCTAGGCGGAGAACTCTTAAGAGCATAGTAGCTATTTTCTAAATCACCCAAATTCCAGATATTTCTGTCTTTGTGCTGTATCTGATGGAAATTAAGTCATATTGGATTATGAAAATACTTCTCGGAGATTGACCTTGCTGTATAGGACTGCAGTCTACTCCAAGTCTGGTCTACAAATACCCTTGACCTTATTAATGATATCCGTCCTTCGTTTGACTGGATCACCCAACTTGGCAATATCAGACTCTTTCATTCCGCGGCGAATATTCGCGACCTTGGTGATAGTAGCAATATCAGCGATAGCAAGAGGGGCGAGGATGAGGTCAAAAATGGCGAGCGGCGCATTTTTGGGATCATCGACCACGGTATAGATATCAACAGCCGAGTTGCCGGCAGCACCGAGAAGTGCCATGACAGTTCCGATGTCTGTCAATTCAGCAATGCTGCCGACCACCTCACCGATGACAGGAACGATGAGAAAGATGGCACTGAGAAATGCGAGAATGAAGGCCTTGCGTTCTTCCTCAGTGATCTTGTCGGCGATCTGAACAACTGTCCCCATATTCTCGGTAGCTGAGGCCAGCATCAGGATAGGTAGTGACAAAGAGTCGATCAGTTCCATGTCGTCTCCGAGGTAGCCGTTCAGTTGCAGAGCAGTCAACACTTGGTCTATCTGAGTAGGAAGACCCTTGATCTTGTCAAGACCCTTACTGACTACCTCCTTCGGGTTCGCAACATCAGAAGCAGAGTACCCGTTGATAAGAGGCACATTATAGTACATGCCTATAGACCAGCAGTTATCATCCGGCTTTGCTGAGGGAGCACAGCTGTTCATCCTGTCGTAGTTTCCCATCTTTGTCTTGGACTTGGGAATACCAGTATTCAACTCGAGATCAGCAAAGAAACCTGAAGAGTTCTTCCAAGTCCAGTAGACGGTTTGCTCGTACGGGTTGTCGGGCCCGTATCCACGCTTGCTGTAGTTAGGTGGGCACGGTTCAGACTCATTCACAGTCTTGACAATGAGCTCTTGAGAAGGCTGCACGTCGTCCCGCTTGTTAGTGCAACCGAGGACATTGCACTCGTGATAGCATTTTCCATCAAAGCAATAATCACAGTAAGAGTCGGATTTCTTATCGTCGTTGCAAGCCTTGCAGCAGATGGAGGTCTCTGCAACGGTGCAAGTCGCGTAATCGTTGCCGTGGCCGTCGATGAATCCCAGTAGCGACTGGCTTGCACTGCCCGCTACCGCTTTAGAGTAGATACCGAACTTCTTATCGTAGCCATCGTTGAGCAACGTGGTGTAGTTGTTCAGGGTTTCAGTCAGTAACGCCTTCAAGGTTGTGATAGTGTACTGAGCAACACAGTGCTGTGGAATGCTAGAGGCATGGGCGTCCAGGTCCTCGAAGGTGCTGTAACTCGCGCTGCAGGCAGCTAGAGGTGTTGTATCAGGCAAATCATCGTCTCCATCTGGGTCCAGGTCATCATCGGTGAACTGCTGCAAGTCAACAGCCCAGTCGACTGTCCCACCAAAGTTCAGTCCTTGATAGTGCGCGATCCTCGAATTTTTCGTAGTATCAGACATGTAAGCTACCCAATTGTTACCGTAAAATAGGGTGTCAGAGTCACTGGCTTTGTCATAGGCGTACTCGATGCCAGCGCCGGTAGTATTGAGATTCATGATCTCTTCGATCTCGGCGTTGGAGATGTAGCCCGCAGTTTGTGTGCAGTTACCTGGTGTTGCTCCAGAATTTGGGCCAATTATGTGGCAGCCACTGTCGCTCAGTGACTTCTCGCAAGCTGGGCGGCTTGTAAGTCCAAAGGAACGACCGTAACTTGAGACTCCGACGTTGATCTTGCTAGCAGGAACACCAGCCTTCGTAACTGTGGAGATGTCAGTACGGGAAGACACAGAACGAACAAAATGCTTACTCATGGCAAGCGCATAGGTAGTTTCGGTAAGGTTGACTGTGAGGCTATGTCAGTTTAATGCTCGAGGACTAAGAAGAGGGTGACACTAACCATGGCTACGAACACAATTGCCAGCAGAACAACCATCCTGAGCCCAAATGTTCTTGTAGTCCCACTGGCCTAGGACCAAAGTCAGCGTTGCTCATGATTTCAGTATTACATGCTTACCGTGGAGATCATAGGTCATGTATACTATGTAGTCAACCTCTTTAGCCATATCCGCTATGGGAAATGCCTTGAGGTACCAGTAAGACGCAGGCGCAGCAATCGAGATGATCTTCGAGGTCCCAACAGCTTTGCGAAGCTTCTGTAAGAAGGTCAGGTAGTTGGGGCCATCAGTCTTCAGTCCAGGTGGAATCCCGGGGATATCAGGAGCCTAGAAATGGTATTAGCCCCCCGCTTTGTCAAGTACATGTTTGCGAGACTCACCCCAGGATATTCCCAATCAATATCGACACCATCCCATCCTTTCTTGAGGTACGAAGCGATGTTAGCCACGAACTTGTCAACATTAGCGGGATTCATAGCTGTCCTAAGTGACTCGAATGTCTTCGGGTCTGTTGAGTATCCCCAGCCTCCAAATGAGAGGATCTTCTTATTGGGCAGCGACAAAAAGTCATCAAGCTGCTTGTAAGTGTCATTGACAACGATGTTGTAGCTTTTGTCGAGGGTAGCGAAGCCCCAATGGGCGTGTGTGTAGGTTGTACCACCGAGATTGATTGCTCGGTAGTTGAGGCAAGGCCGATCCCAGTTCCACGATTCGTAGTATGCGATCTTGATGAAGTCTTTGGGCTTGTCCGAACTGCAAATGGTGTTACTGTACCGGCCCCTACAGACAACAGCTGGAGGTGACTTACTTGTTCTTGATGTCAATACCGCAGTTGGATACGCAGCCATTCTTCTTCGGAGGCGCCGTGCCGGGATTGCCAGTCAATCCTTTCTCTGCCGTACAGTAGTCTGGCGTGATGCCGCATTGGCCCCAAACATCACAGCAAGAGTTCAATGGGCAAGGGTTCAAATCAGCCAAGCTCTGACCTTTCTTGGGAGCAGTAGTTCCAGGTTTGAGAGGGCCACAAACTGCATTGGTTACAGGAGCTGGGAGAGGGGGTGTTCCTGTACTCAAGCAGATGTTGATACCAGCGGCGAGGCTATTGCAGCCATTCCAGCCCCAAGTGATTTTGTCGTTGAACTTCTCGATCTGCTCAACGGTAAGACCGTTCCTGTTGGCCAGCAAAGCACAATAGTCGCCAGCGTGAACGTTGTAACTGGCACAGCTTCCGTCCTTACCTGGCTTTGGGGTGATGTCGGGTAGGGTACCTGCAGTGCAACACACTCTCTGGCCAGCTTGTAGCGTGGAACAAAGCTTCTTGTTGGGGTTGTACTTCGAGAAGTTGGCAGCTGTAATCCCGCACTTGGAGGCTAACGAACCACAAGAGTCACCGCCGACCACGTTGATGGCCTTGCATGTTGCCCGGGCCTCATGTTTGTGTAAGTGCGCGTGTCCATGACTGTGTTTATGGCTCCTGGCAGATCTCTTCGTAGAATTGCCATGGATAAGGGGAATGAGAGGGGCCTCGAAGATCTTGACACCAGATAGCTTGGTTGTAGGCTGCCCAGTAGCGAAGCAAGATCCATTGGTCCAGGACGCAATTGCTTTTTGAATAGAAGCAAGATTGCCCGTTGTATCGATTGCGATACCAAAAGTGTAATCCGCGTTTCTGTCATCGTCACAAAGCTCGGCGATAGCAGTGGACGGTGAAGCTGAGTCAAGATGGTTTTTGACCTGACTCAAGACGGAGGGTATGGTACGGCCATTGTCAATAGCGTCACCACTATGTATAGCAACAGCGACGCCTTGGCTATATGCCACAAGGAACTTGGTCTGACAATGGGCTGAGTCCGACATATACTGCTGTAGAGTACCCAAAGCCGAGTCGAGATGAGTAGATGAAAGAGAACTTTCTGAGCTGCTTACGAGCAACTCAAGATCAACTTCCGAACCACTTGCTGTGATGCAGCTAGTGTCACTGAAGGTGTCTTCGATAGCTCGCTTCTCAGATGAGGGCACCGAGGCAGAGAGAGGTGCAGTTTGAGAATTGCTGCCGTCACCCGCAGCACAAGTTCTGAGCTTAATTACTGAAGATAGGTCATCGACAGGACTGAAGATTGCAAAGTCCAGCAACATCGGCTCAGCACATGCAGTCAAGCGTTGAGTTGAAGAGTAGACCGTCCAATTGGCTGGAGTACCCTCACAGGATGCTGGGCAAGGGGAAAGTGCAGAGTCAAAGCCATCTTCTGCAGAAACAAAGACAATGAAGACACGGGCCAATAGGCCAAAGGCTATTGTTTCCAGTATACGCCGCATATTCAGGCGCCAAAAGAAGTTACAACAAGATACAAATTAACTGGAAAGGATTTGAAGCTCAGCTGTATCAAGAAACAAGTTCTTTAAGACTCTTATTATCCAGATGTTATACCGCCAGAAGAGTAATGAGCCAGATCCACATCCCGTTCATCTCAACCCGACCAACACTCATACGAGCTTCTTCGTTTTCTCGTCTTACCGGCAAGGACAGGCTCTAGATTTGAAGCCCTTGTTGGGCCAACAAGCAGAAATCCCCTGAGAGCTGGGTTGATCCCACGATCCTCCGAGCCGAGCTTTCTTCTGAGCGCTCATTCCGAGCGCGTACACGGCATATATTTGCCGAAAATGCAGGTCCCTGCAGATATCGTGGTCCAGATCCGGATAGCTGAGCGCTAGTCGCAAGGATCCTACGAAAGACTCCGATATAATCTATCCACTACCGGCTGAGACCCGTGGCTGAAAGCTTATTCTGAAGCCTTTAGTTGGTCGGTTAGATCCACTTGAACGGAAGAACAGTGCCATTTTATGCATGTTGGTGATGCTTCATGGCCGATCATGAGTGATTGTCCAGGTTTAAAACTCAATTTATATTTGTTTCTGTTCAGCTACCATTTTCTTCTTGGACCTGAAACCCGCAGATGAGGGCTTTTTCAACCAACACGTTGAAAGAAGCCGAGTAGCCGAGATATGTCACCACAATAATCCTTCTGGACCTCAGCAGAAAAAACGCCTTGATAACGGAGTTTCGAATGCCATACATCCGTCCAAGGTACGTCCAAGATTGACCAGTATTTACTCGTCTTTCTTAATTCATATACATATTTTAACGTCGAGTTTATTGCCCTCTAATTACGGATTTCAGTTTTCAAATACAAGTTTGAGTCTAAACATAAAATGAAACGGTCTTTTTCAGTCATCTGGTTCTCCCTGCTGGTTACCTTACTGCCGGGCGTAACAGCCTATGGCGAGCGCGGTATCGCTGAACGGTACGTAAATTGAATTTGGCAACACCTTTATTGACTCAAGAGTCACAGTATGCTGTATTGGATGGCCTATATTTGCGAAGAGCAAACCAAGATCTTCGATCCATCTTACGAATATACGGTGGCACCTGGCTGCGTTGGCTCACGCAATAATGGCCGTTGTTCCCTTGACGAGCTTTTGATACAGTGAGTAGCGAGCGACCACTTTTTACCTTTAGACTAACCTGGGGTACAAGTATTTGGGCCAAAAAGACAGATGCAGAGAAGCCAGATATTGTCAGACCTAACAGTATGGAAACGTCAACTAAGATCATTGATGTGCCTGATAAAACTTTCAATCAGTTCGAGGGCGCTCTCAATAGCGCCAAATTCAACACCAACTTTGCAGTCGACGGCAATGTGGATACTGCAAAGCTTTATCCAGGAGCCACTGACTATTACGATGCCCTGTCAAAGATGGGTAGGCCTATAGGAGCTCTTGGGGCAGAAATCGCGAAAAAGAAGGCCGAGAATCCAAATTACAAGGCAAGGGCCAAAGTCGAGAAGGCTTTGAAATTTGGCAAAAGTTCCGCTGCTTATGTCTTTGCTCTTAGGCGGAAAAATTTGGATGGCTTCCGGGCTACGTTTCTACGACAGAAACTCGGTGTTCCAGCTGCTGGACTCCGGGGCGGCTTTATGCCTGTACTTACGAACATTGATACTGCCAAGACGGTCGGAACGGGCAAAGAACAAACTCCGGAGTCAATACCAGCAATTGACTTCGACGCGACGATTTCGGCATATAGAAATGTGGTCCCCAACATTGAAGACATGCTCAAAGAGCAAAATGATGCCTTCATGAACGTGGAACGGCCACCTGGAGAGTATATTAATAAGAACCACCTCAAAGCTGCTGAAGCTGCCCGGTCTGCAATGACTGGTTGCAATTGCGAGACAGCGATTCCTCGTGAGCTTAGAAAGAAGCGACAGTTGGAGGGCATGTTCACACGCCGAGAGGCACTCTGGGAAACGGACCCAGCCGCTGTCCATTGGGGTGGACCCAAGGCAGCCAGGTCTCGGGGAATGAGAGCCCGGAGACTCGCGAGCATTGGTATGCACGTTGAAGTCTCAAGCGGTTAAAATAGGGATTTGAATCATCACAAAAGAACAGCTAATGCCTGTCGAGGGAACATGTGCTGGGGATGGCTGCCGAAAGAAGGATTTATTGGTACTTAGATAGAATATTGGGTACTTTGTTTACTACATAAAGTGGCGTCTCGCACGTGGTATTCGAGCCGAGGCTATCGTGACCTGGTAATCTAATCATGAGGTTGGTGCTTCAAGACGTTCGATATCTTTGCGCGAAACTTCAGACGCTAGATTAATGCAACCGGCTGTTCGGCACCCGAAAGTCAGGTCATATGCACGACCCCATAATTCCATGCAGGGATCTGTCTTGATAAAAAGCCTAGGCTAGAAAGTTAGTTTTGGACCAACAACTACTATGTAGTAACTCTTAACTACCAGCTAATCGAAGCTGTTTTAAATTTGTCTTCTATTGCACGCACGACCACCCAGCAACCCTGTGTTCTTCCATTTCTGCCAATTTTCTTTCCACCCGAGCTGCCCAATCTTGAGAGGTATCACTGTTGTCTAGGGGTTACTCAACCTTCTTTGATACACCACTGGCACCATGCCTCCATTCGTACCTGATCGTCAGGTGAATGAGCTCTCGCTCATCTGCTCACAAGGCATCGGCCGCCGAGAATTGGAAATTATAGACCAGAAGCTGTCATCTGGTGCTGATCCCAATGTACAGCCAGAGAGGGCTCATGAATTGATTTCTGCAGTCAAGTCTGACTGGTATGCTCAGGATCCACCACCACAGTTTGAGCATCATGGCGAACAGCTCCAGCCGCCTCTCTACTATGTGGCCGACACGGTGAACTATTATTTGGAATACGGGAAGGAGGGACTGCAGCTGATTTCTTCCCTTCTTCGCCATGGGTCTGACCCCTACCTTGAATTTCCACAGGCTATATTTCACGACGACGACTTCCACAAACCGAGAGCACCATTCCCCGGAGAGGATCGCCTCCGTAGGTCGATCCCAGACCCTCTAGTCGGAGTGGACAGTCCAGAGTCACTGAGTGACGAGTATTACCTGGACGAAGAGTTGGGGTGCGATGATGAAAAGCCCAAGTGGGGTGTCAGGCACGTTGTACATGCTATCATTGAAGATGGCAATTTTTTAAAGCATCTCATCGACTACCCTGGGTTTCTCCAATCATTAAAACTTGAACATCGTGATCCGCAAGGACGCACACTACTACTCAGTGCCTGTCGAAGTGGTGCCGGAGCAGACGTGCTTGCTGGTACTGGGTTTAGGGAGGTTCATTGGAATGTGAATAATATATCTCCCGGATCAAAGATATACCCGATATGGGATCGAGTCTCAGGCCCGACAGAAACAGACTTTTCAAGCCCGGGGGGGGAATCATTGGTTGACATGTTTCTTCGGCTTGGTGCTGACCCTCTCGCGGTGGACCATCAGGGGAAGAACGCCTTGCATCATTTGCTTGTTGAACTTTGCAACAATGATACAGGCCGTTTCGTTAGGTTGCCCATGGTTCGACGTTCATTGCGAATCTTAGGATCAAGATTTCCTTCCCTAGTGAACCAGCCTGACAAGCATGGTACTTACCCGCTCCATGCGGCTCTTCGCCGAATGCGACTCTATCCAGACCCTGACTATCAGCCTGCCGTCAGACTAGGAGAGCCTCTAGGATGTGTTCAAGAGGTACTGCGGCTTGGTGCCAACCCACGGGCAAAGGATGGGAAAGGAAATACAGCGCTGCATTATCTGGCTGATGATGATCTGACAGGAGTCTGGTTTGGGACAGGCAAGCGCCAGGTGTTCTATGAGCTTTTAAAGAATGGATGTAGCCAGGATATCAACATGCCCAACAAAGCTGGAAGGACTGTTGCAGAATTCATATTTGATGATAACGGGCGTATGGAAGATGACAAGATGGGAAATCATGGAGAATGCTCCCGAAACTCCGACGACGATTTCCGGAACTGGCAGGATATTGACCACGAGGTGTTCACCGCGTTGGATGATGCTGGTATCGACTGGAGGGCGAAGACGTCTGAAGGTGGAAACTTGTTACATCTCGTTGCGCGATCGGGGCTGAGCCAGGAGAGGTTGATATGGAGGTGTCGGTTTCTGGTGGGCAAGGGAATTGATCCAGCGGCACTTGATGCAGATGGTTGGACAGCGAGGAAAATCGCTGAGCATTATAGATTGAACAAGTTTCTGTTCTATGAGGAACTGGGGAAGCTTGAAAGGGGCGTGGTTGAGGTGGAGGGGCAGTAACTTGGATCGAAAATAGCCAGGTGCCTATCTTCCGTCAACTGGCTTAATTGCCCAGCATGGAGATGCTTAGGCGTAGAACATGGCCAATAAGGATATATAGTAACAGAGAGATTATTTTCGTGTTCATGTTAACCTATCGATGCACTTCACCAACTCACTCCAATATACTAACGCCCATCCATGGCCGTAATCCTCTCTAACAAAACTCCTCATGCACCAGCCGCCAACAAAACCAGCCATCAATTGCAATACAATGGGATCTACTCTCCACTGGATATCCTAAGCAGCAACCTCCAGGACACATCGTCCAGCGACTTGACCAGTAGCAAGCTTCTTGATCCACTGATCAAGATCGTCGAGCTTGCCCTTAGAGAGAATAGGCTGTGAATAGTTAGCATGACCACTAAGCTCTTATCCTCTTGGGTTTTACTCACTCGGACGAGACCTCTAGCTGTGAAGTCGAGAGCCTCTTCGACATCCTTCATACTACCTGTAACACTTCCCACAATCTTCAGTCGTCGAAGAGCAACTGCCATAGGAGGTGCACCAGCAATGACAGTTGGGTCTTGAGGGAGGCCAACGGCAACGGCAGTGCCATTGGGACGGAGGTAGTTGGGGGCAGTCTCGTACGCCGCCCGAGTCGCAGCTGTGATGATAACACCGTGAGCGCCGTATTTCGTGATCTTCATCACCTCGGCTGTGATATCCTTTGTTGTCTTGAAGTCAATGAAGACTTCAGCACCAAGCTTGAGGCAAAGATCTCGCTTTTCATCACCGCCGTCAATAGCGATAACTCGCATGCCCATGGCTTTGGCGTATTGGATGCAGAAATGGCCAAGACCACCTCCGGCGCCGGGAATAACTAGCCATTGGCCAGGAGTCACACCCGATCTTGAAACGTATTAGCATGTTGTATTACAACAGGTATCTTGACTTACCGCTTGCAGGCTGTGTATGCTGTTACGCCACCACACATGATGGGTCCAGCCTCCTCATCAGAAACACCATCAGGAATTCTCGAAGTATATTTTCCATCTGCGATAACGTATTCCTGAAACGTACCCGGAACAGAGAATCCACTGTTGGTCTGGTTGGGACAGTGAACCTCATCCGAACCAACTCTGCAAAAGTCGCATTCGCCACAGGTGCTGGCGATCCACTTGACTCCAGCACGGTCGCCAATCTTCCACTTGTTCTCCATGCCTTCGCCCACAGCTACGACATTACCGGCTCCCTCGTGTCCAGCGATGCCTTTGGTAGAGTCCATCATGCTGACGCCAAAGTCTTTCCACTCATTGTGCAGGAGAGACTTGTCAGAGCCGCAGAGGCCAGTCCATGTGATCTTGACAAGGATTTGGCCTGGGCCTGGCTTCTCAACGTCGACTGTGCGGATGGGGGCTGTTGCTTCTGCGCCAAGCCCTTGACGGACGGCTGCTCGTTGTTGGGAAGGAATTGACATAATGAGTTGAAGGTGATGCGAGATCAAAGGAGACTGTTTTCAAAGGTTCTGGAGTTGAGATGTCTGCAAAAGCAAGCCCGAGGAAGTCGAGTTTTTTATATCATGCGAGTACCGACCGCTCCACCGAAATAATATCAGACAACTTTCCATGCGGGCATGATTCCGCAGGATCTTTCGAAGCTGGGCGGAAACAGGGTGATTGTTGGTCTGATGGTGAGGGGTCGAATGAGGTGACACGAAGTGGATCCATAGCTGTGTCTGTTATCTCCATTCGAGCAACGAATCTGGCAAAGAGCAACGGACAAGAGGAGCTTGTCTGCTTCCGTGATTGCTTTGACTTGTCGCATTGACATTGTGTATGCCCGTTGGCCCGGCATGCATATCGAAGGATGATGCGGGGAAGTCAAAACGACAAATGCGGTCTTGTTCCAAGAGATATCACCTGATGGAGGGTTCCGAGGAACTCGAGTCAGGAAAAGCTAGTCAGAGCTGATGCGTAGATCGGCAATTCGAAAGCCTTTTGAGAGAAGATTAAGTTAATCGTAAATCTTGCTTATCTCCAAAGAGCTCATAAGACATGAAACAAGCATGCTTGGTGGTGTCGTACAAAAGCCACGCTGCAGGGATATGCTTGACAGCAAATATTGCTCAACGAAACGCCCGAGCCGTTATCACTGCCACGTGCATCCCATGTCTCCAGCTAGCAGTCATCAATTCGACACATGTCAAAGCTTTTCGACATGTCACAAGTTCCATGGCCTGATATCTTGAAAAAGCGTGGTTGGGGCGAAGAACAGATGATCTTGACAAGGATCGCCCAGGAAGTGGGGGTGTTTTCTTCGCGGAACAAAATCCGGGGATCACAAGAAGATCTGGGGAAATCAGAAAAGCCCGAGAGCCCGGTCTCTACTTTGTGCTTTCTATTGGCTCAACTACTTTTGTAGGATGCGCTTGGACGTGGCTTCTGTTGTCAAAAACGTGTTGAGGCTCGGGTATATATCCCCGCCATTACCGTGTTCTGGGACCGAGGCCTCGGTCGGCCCGTTCACAAGCCGTCATGTACTTATCGCCTGATGCGTGGTAAGAGATCTTTTGTCATATAGAATGGTAATCTAGAACACCTTGGAGTGTGCTATGAAAGTCGACGGGGGACAAAAAAGAAGGCTTTGTATTTTCTGTTGTACACTTGTCGGTGTTATAATTGGCTGACAACCGTCTTTCTTTCGGCATAGTATTATGCCTACGCCCTGCGAGGGTCCTATATTCGGTGGCTGAGTCTTAACCACTTAAAGGATAAAGCGACACTAAAAATTACATTGAGGCCTCTATGTGGACGAGGGAATGTCCATGTTGCTACTTTTAGGTTTGCCCTAGAGTAGTTGGTTGACTTCGAGGCGTTTCTTATCTTATCATCATAATTATCATGGACATTGTGAACGCTAGCTATACCCGGTAAGGTTGGATATTAAGGCAACCTTGGGTGATTTCGTCTATCATCCATCCCTAATAAAATAACCATGGCTAGTGAAATATTCATTTCACCCCTATTCTGACAATACCTTCATCCTCCAATGCCACGGGAAAGCAACAGAAATGATCACAGAGACAATTGGTTGGTGCGAAGTTCTTGACGAGTACGATGTGAACGACTATAGCACTGACTATAACACAGGTGATCATCGCGACAGACTCTTCGTCGTTGGTCAAGCTCGTTGCAGAAGACATACCCAAAATGACGAGGGATAAAGATTTCTGGAAGAATAGTCCCATTGAATTTTATGATATCTGGGAAGCTCTCAATACGGATCAACTCGGCTTCAGTGATGGAGGGCCGCTGAACTTTCGCTTCTGGCTTGTGCCCAAAGGGATGAACCAGGAGGCCCACGCAATGGCGAAATGCATGATGGATCGAGAAATGCAAAAAGTAGACGCTGAAATAGAAGCTGAATTTGGTAGCTACCCGCGAGGGAACGGGAAAGGGAGGCCCAGGCGCGGGATCAATTACTAGTACATATGACTACACTACACCGAGAACCAATCTATCATCCCAGGCCCGCCCGCCGGTGTCCTGCACCAGTCAATCCCAGTATCATACCAGAGAGATCCTCTTGCAATTTGATACGAGTTGTCTAGTTGTTACCGGCAGCTGCACCAGCACCTGCACCGGCCCCTCCCGTCAAGCGCTCAAGGATGCTGCCGAGAAGACCTCCGGCACCACCAGCGTCAGCGCCAGCGTTGCCACCTTGAGCAGCGTCGCCTCCTGCAGCAGCACCATCGTTGTTACCAGCGTTGCCCTTGTTTCCATTGGCGGCACCACCGTCAGCAGCGCCGCCATTGGCGTTGCCGTTGTTGTTTCCAGCATCCTTGTTGCCGTTTCCGTTACCTCCGTTCTGGGCGTTGTCGCCGTTCTGAGCATTATCCCCGTTGGCGGCATCATTGCCGTTGTTTCCGTTGCCGTTGTCGTTGTTGCCATTGCCGTTGTCGTTGTTTCCGTTGTTACCGCCCCTGTTTCGTCCCCTTCCATTGCCGTTACCGTTACCATTGCCATTACCGTTGTCAACGGTGACAGTAGCGGTGACAGTGACAGTAGCAGCGGCACCGTCAGTAGCGGCAGCAGTATCGGTAGCAGCAGGGGCTTCAGTGACGGCAGCAGTGTCACCGGCAGCACCTGTCTCAGTAGCTGCGGCAGTCTCAGTGGCAGCGGGAGTGTCTGTGGCACCGGCACCTGGAGTGTTGACAGCATCAGTCTGGCCGGGGGGGAGAAGCTGGCCGGGACCGAGAGATCGGGTGACGACGGTCTCGTTGGCGATGCGGCTCTGGATGGCACCAACGTCAGTGGCGACATTAGTAGCAGTATCGACAGCGGTAGCAACGGAGTCGGTGGCGGTGGCTTGGTCGCCCTGATTTCCTCCGTTGCCTTGGTCTTGGCCATTGCCGTTATCTTGACCGTTGCCTTGATCCTGTCCGTTGCCTTGGCCGTTACCGTTGTTGCCATTCCTGCCGCCTCTGCCTTGTCTGCCCCCACCATTTTGTCCGTCTTGGCCGTCCTGGTTATCTTGTGCGTTCTCGTCATCTTGCTCGTTCTGATCGTCTTGGTCATCTTGTTCGTCTTGAGCATCGTCGTTGCCATCCTGTTGGCCCTGGTTCTGCTGATCACCACCACCTAGCACCAAGATCTCAGGCTTTGGCTTCTCTTGTCAGTAATGGATAACTCTGCACCAAACGATATTCACTTACCGATCGAGGCTCGATGAGGCCAATCACTGGGACACCAGAGACTGGTAGGGCTGCAGAAGCCATCAAGGCCTAGTTACGTCAGTGATGTTGCCAACTGCGTGAGAATGAGTACATACGGCGAACTTTCCAGCCAGTGCTGGAGTTGGCCGTCTGTCTCCCGACAGGGCCTGGGCTGCGAGAGCACCGATAACGATGTTGGAGAAATACATAGTGAGTATTTTCAAATGATTGTGTTTAAACAATTAAGGAAAAAAGGCTGCCCAGCAGTTATTGATTGTAAAAATGGCACCAGTCCGAAAAAAGAAGAGAAATTGTCGCGTCAAGCGAATCTTAATAGTCGGAAAATGAGAGGTGAGTGTGGATGACGAGAATTTTGTTTGGTGGGAACAAACCAGTCTTCTTATACATGATTTCCCATCTCGCTGCACCCTCCAAAACAGATCTCAAAATAGATCCCACCAAAAGCTTAACTTCGGAAACTTTGCTGATACACCAAACGCCAAGAATGGACTCCTGGGGCAGTGCTGGCCCTCTCTTCCCCAGATGCTGATACAGGTCTCAAACTTGGGATCGACTGTTAAGCTTTCCCTTGGCGGAATCGATGATCTATGGTGGAGTTGGGAATCGGCGACTAGGGATGTGAAGTTTGGGGTTTGGTTTCATTGGTAATATTGTGTGCCTTGTAAATGAATAAATTTGTTCGGTTGAAACGTTGCCGAATGCCGATGCTGGTTTGTTTCATGTATACGATTACATACTCAGTTCTGTGTGAGGCAGCCCCTGGAGGGGCTACTACACCAGACGTGTCAGATTGTTACCGGATGACAATGGACCGTGTCAGAGGCTATAATCCTGGTTTTGGTATTCCAATTGAGCACATAATTTGTCCATCTTATTGCGCTACCATGAAGTCGAATAAGGTTGTTTCCCAAGTAGGTAGTAGGTGCGGGATCCAGCCTCTAAAAGAGCCGCGTCATTCCATGAGCGTTGCATTGCGCGTGTTACAGAACCCTGGGAATTTCCGGAGCCGAGCTTCATCAATGTCTCAAGATAGCATATTTCAATAATAGGGTATAAGATTAAGAAATACATAGAGCTATGAACACAAATTCTTAAATGCGATTGGGTTGTCCATAAACAACTGCCCTGTATTAAAACGAATGTTATCCCTCGGCGGCGGCCGAAACCAAGATCGTCAAGCAGAAAAAGAAATGAATATCACAGAAGCATGCCCATACCAGCCAGGATGCCCAGAGTCAGTCCAAGAACACGCACGACTCCATTTCCTGTAGTCTTCGTGGAAGCAGCATTTCCATCACCATCCTCATCGTCATCGTCATTCTCGTCATCATCCTCTGCTTCGTCTAGGTCGGACTGCTGGTGAATCAAAGGAACAGCAGGTACCCAAGTAGCAACGACAAAGTCATTTAAATACTGTGAATGGGTGAGCCATCTGTCATCCAGATACGTTGGAGCTGGTGTTGACAGAACATCGAAGGAAAGCAACGGCTGCGTTAACGAAGCGCCATCCAGACTCGTGATAGTTATCACCTCCACTGGAGTCGGAGTGTAGCACAGGGACGAATAGTTGAAATCACTCTGTGGACCGACCGTTGAGACACATTGGCCTGCGGGGTTTGCTACGTAATCACTTTGGGTATCAGTCTAGATTTCTTTCTGTGAATATATGTGCCAACATACCTCGGACAACAATAGGCGATTGTCTCCGACACACTCATAATCTCGGCCCAGAAGTCAACAGGCTCGAGCTGCACTGCTCCAGTGATAGATTCTTGCATGCGACTTGAAAAAATGCCTGATACGCTGAGAGAGGTTTCTCCCTCTTTGATCATTGCCCCAGCGGTTGTCCATCCAGATGGGCAGGCTATTCCTGGCGAGTAGTAATGAACCCAGACCCGATTCAGTGGGGTAGTCACACTTCGCAGGGAATCATAAGACTTCCCGCTAGGCATACAGCTACCGCGGTCTTTGAAACCACACGTCGGATAGCCCCAGAGCATTTCGGGCGCGCTTGCGTTGACGATAGCATGATGACCAGTGCCAGTTGCACAGGCCGACGGGGCCGAGAATGTTGTAGTCAGCGGACCCAGATTATGGGCAGTGACACCAAAGAACTCTGTAGAAGTGGGCATGTTCGTTTAAGCTTGTCTGTAGTGATGCAAAGAAGCTGAAGAATGGATCCGTAACGCGACATGCGGGGGCTTTTGTGCTTGGGAGGAATACGCCAAGGGGACAAGAGTGATAAATCTCAGCTCGGTTGGCTCGTATTATTCCTTTCGCAAAAGGCGCAGAATGACAGTTTCTCTTGGCGGATCCTGAATGCGGGTGATCAAAGAAATGGCCCCCAAACAGTATATCATTTGACACTCAACGCCCGCCGGTTCCAAGGAATCACAAGCTAATTCCAAGGCAAATAATTATCAGATCATATTAGGCTATGTCGGGGTTTCTTAATTGAGGTAAGTAGACGAAGAAAATAGTATCTCAAGGTTGATTGAGACCAAATGAGGTTGTAAACTATTCTATAAAACCTACCCTATAACTATGAGCGGACTTTAAATCAAGCTTGGCGCCTTGGTTTTAACTATGGTGCCTAAATAATTAACCAATCGAGAAACCGCCGAGCATCATTTCCGCATTCACCCCGCCTTTTCAATCAATTGGCCTAATCCATGTCTTGCCAGGCTGTTACAATTCATTACTGCACCTCTAGATAGAAAACCCGGAATCAATGACAACATTAGATCCTGTCACGGATTCCGATTTGATGAGCAATATGATCTGCTCCGCAACGTCCTTTTTCGCAATTAGTACTTTTCCAGTGGCGTGAATATCACTGCGTGCGTACCTCGACTTTGGTGATCTGTTTGAGGAGGGTCCTTTCTCTAGCATCATCGATCTTCGATTGCGGCATGTTGACGATCCAATTCTTCGAGCTCAAGTTAGTTGATGCTACAAGGCATGCTGGTGCACTGGGCTTACTGTTTCCATGAACCCTGGCGATACAGAGTTGACGCGAATTGATGGTGCCATGACCGTAGCCAAAGTCTTTGACAGATGGATTTGCGCAGCTTTGGTCACAGAGTATGCCTACGAGAAAGATTTAGCGTCATCATCTCGTATATGAGTGATTATTAGATTACTCACGATAGAGCTCCCGCTAGGTTTGACTCCAGCAACAGAAGCAGTCATTACAAATGCACCTTTGGACTCCTCCAAATACTTCTTCACCGCATGGCAGAGAAACATATGCGACTTGACATTAGCCGCATAGCAGCGGTCCCAAACTTCCTCATCAACGTTATCATCGATATCGTGGAAATTCGCAAACTTGGTCCATCCAGCGTTTGACACCACGGCATCAATCCTCCCCATGGCAGATACCGTCTGATTTACCAAGTCTTGGATTCCTTCTTTCTTAGTCACATCTGCTTTAATTTTCAAACATCGCGGTCCAGTATCCTGCGAGAAAGATTCCGAAGCTAGTTGGTTCAAGTGTACGAAGGCATCGTGGGCTCGTTCCTCGTTGGAGGCGTAATTGATGACTACTGAGGCGCCTGCTTGAATCAGCTTTTCCGCCACGCAGAGGCCGAGACCAGATGTGCCGGCTGTTACGAGAACAACGGAGCCTTGAAGAGAGCGCGTCATGATTTAGTGACTGTAGATGATAGCTGGATGGATGACTGATGAATGTGACGCATGAGTTGAATTGGTGAGACAAGCACGGGGTAGCTCCGCATCACGGAGGCTGATCTCCAACCATTGACGCGGGAGACCGGTTTCGGAATCAAGGAGGCGGGTCAATCTCGCCGTCTCAATCTGGAGGACAATACGGAATTCCGTCAGTTGGAGATGCCTGATATCAGTCAATCTTGACTTCAATTGCGTCAATAATTTGTACAAATGCCACATTGTCTTCCACACTGACGAACAATAATGCCACTATACCCGTTTAATACCCGCTCTCGGCTCTCCGCCCAGGAACCGACACTAGCCATCTCAGCCTCATTAGTCCTGATCCACCGGTTCCGATTTCTCCTCAATCCACCTACCAACCATGGACCCGACGCCTCAAAAAGCCCAGCACGACAAACGTCGTCGCCAGCAGCGCAAAGCATGTGATTTATGCCGCCGCCGCAAAGTCCGCTGCGACATAGTCGACCGACCATCAGGCCCTTGCTCCGTCTGTGAAAAGTCCGGGTTCGAGTGCCGGTACGGCTCCGACGCGCCCCCGTGAAAAATTAGTAAGCTGACGAGGATATAGGTCTACGGCGAAATGGGCTGTTGCGAGGAGAAGTTCGGTGGTTTCTGGAAATGCGTATGATCGTGATACACCTGTCAGATCACCAGGATTATCGCAGCCGGATCCGGAGGCCGGAGCCGTTGCGCGCGATGATCATCTTTCGATCCTCGGACCCGAGGCTTCATCTGCACCATCGCGGCGTGATAAGACATCGAATGATGCATCGCGCTCAGATGGTCAAGAGAAACTCGCTCGGGAAGGATTGGCGAGGTTCTTCAAACATGGCATCGGCGCTGCAGCTTGGGCTGTTTTTGCATCGACCAAGAGCTTTCGCATTGCATACGTCGGCACGGCTGTGTCGAACCTGGTTCATCTCGTCGACTTACACCGTTCTTTCAGACAGCCTTACTCTTCTATTCTTGGCGATCAAAGACCTCTCTCAGCACCTACCGGACCGGATACTCATGGCTCGTTCCAAGAATCTGCGGATGGAAGTACCGGCAGTGATAGGATAGGCGGAAAGCCATTGCATTACCCATATCCTCCTATCAGACAAGTCAAATCCTGGAAACCGACACCAAACTCATGGGTGACTCAAGATTTGGTAACGGAGGTATCTTCTTTTCCGGCGCAAGAGGTTCGCGATGCGTTGGTACAAGCGTACTTTGATCACATCCACCCATTTCTACCCATTGTATCAAAGCCAGAATTCCTCGCTCGGTACCGCACGCCGGATAACCCTCCACCACTCCTATTATTCCAATCAGTTCTCATGGCCGGCGCTCACGCATGTGCCCATCCCCTTGTCGCCACAGATCGCCATGCCGTCCAGAACAGACTCTTCAGAAGAGCTAGTATGCTATACCATATGCGGCACGAATCAGATAGAATGCATCTTCTTCAAGCAGCAGCCCTGTTCACATGGCATATAGGCGATGGCGATACAGTCGCCGGTGGGCCTTGGTACTGGGCTGGAATCGCTGTACGAATAGGTACAGGTCTCGGGGCTCACCGGAGAAGTTCTCAACTTCCAATTACAGAGATGGCGCAGTATCGACGTTGTTGGTGGTCTGCCTTCTTCTGTGAAGTCTTCTCTTCGTTGGAGACTGGAAGACCTTGTGCAGTGAGAGCAGAGGATATAGACCAACTGCCGCTTCAGCAGGAGGATATTACCGATACACCAAGCACAGATCCGGCAGTCGCCGAATCTGGAGTCAGCCCTGATTTTCTCAATCACCTCGTTGATCTCGCATACATCGGCCTCGATGTCATCGCTCTAAACGCTCCTGCACGAGATCGCCTCATAGACGTGGCATCAATTGACGCCCGTCTAGGCCTTTGGTCCCTCCGCTCAGGCATATCCACCGTCGCAGAAGACGATGATTCATGGACATGCCATCTCCGAATGCACTACAATCTCCTCCTTCTGCACCTCCATCGAAACCTCCACGAACAAAGCAGCCAGTCAATCTGCTCAGCAGCAGCTCAAGCAATCGTAACGTCACTTGAAAAACTCACGGCACGCGATGAACTTCGCCAATGCCACTTTACATCCGTCAGCGCGGTCACAGCAGCCGGTATACAATTCGCCGGTGAGATTCGCGCAGCTGTCGCATCACAAACCTTTCTAGTCGCCATCAATGCACTTGAAAGACTATCGAGGCTGTTGAGGTCAACGATATTACTTGCAAGTCATTGGCCTAATGCAGAAGCTGTGCATAGTGTTTTTGAAGAGTTACATAGAGAATACGAAACGCTTGTTACGCAGAGATTGCAGGGCGAACAAGTTATGGTGCCGGAGAGTCCGCCTGACTGGAATAGGTTGCTCGGAGGAGAGGGATTACATCAGTTTAGCAACTTCACATCGGATCAGGATTGGATGAACATTAATAGCTGGACAGACTTGTTATAAGCTCCAATACAAAAGCCTGTCATTACTTGGCATCACCATTGGTTCATTAATCCAATGGAAAGCATGGTATGGCCACGGTCAACCGGTGGATCAGAAAATAGCTACACCGTTTGGTGGACTAGCCACGCCTCCAGGAACCTAATACATATCAGACCATCAGATCAACAAATATGACAGGGCAAAAAGAAGCTCACCTTGAGTGGCATGCTCGAAAAGAAGAATGACCATCTTCCTCGCTTCTCACATTCATTACTCAGAGCTTCCAGGTCAAACAACTCCCCAATTGGCATCCCCCAACCAGCCAACAGCCACTCATGCAGAAAGAAATCGGTATTCTGGCAAGGCCATGCCTCCATACTAGGTTGATCGCCAGCAACCGCTGCAAAGTCTTGCTCCCAAAGCCATCGGAGTGTTTCTTCGGAAGACTCAATACCATGAGCTGGCGGGACTCTGTAATCTGCTAATGCTTTGCATTCGTCATCGGAGAGCTTGTCGTAGGCTCGGACCCATCCTGTGCGGATGAAGAGGATATCGCCCTGTTGGAAGGCTGTGCCTTGACTTTTGGCCACTTCTTTTAGTGTTGATACAGTAATTGACTTGGTTTCGAAGGGAGTTAAGGCGATATTGTTCTTATCTGCCCAAGATGCATAGTCGAGTAGCACTCCGCGTCCGACAATGCCACCTCGTTCAACCCAAGCTAGACCAATCAGCCATATCCACCTCCGAAGATTATAACTCACCTTGAATACCATTGACACCCGACGATAATAGGTCATCCAGGCTCTTTCCGTTGAACCACAGTTTCTCCTTCTGATAGGCATAATGCCTAAATCCATCCCACTGCGAACTACTCTGCGTGTTCAATGTCAAAGTATCATCGTTAACAGCTCGAGGAGTTTTGGTGGTAATCTCATGCTTGAAAGGTGCACGGCCGAAACAAGGTCGCGACATTCGATTCAAGGGCCAGTCGGTAGAAACTCCAACGCCGTCACGTATCTCTGATGCTGCTTTTGCTACGGTTTCTGCTGTCAACAGGTTTAGCATCCCGCATTCGTCGTTGTCGCCGAACAGACCCCAGGCGTTTCCGGGAGGACCATCTTTTCGAAGGGGGAGAGAGTCGAACGATGGTTTGGGTGTCATTGTGAGTTTCTGTTATGTTGAGTTGACTTTGTTGATGCAGATGGTGGTGTTCGTGTTAGTGTTGGCTTGATATCAAGCAAGACCCCGCCTTTTGATTTGAGGGGAACTGCGGCAAGAAACCCGAACATCTCGATGATCGACGCGCTTTGTCATCAGGAAAAGATGACGAATTCAACAAACAACAATTTTATGACACTCAAACCGCACAAGGCCTTGATCATCCAATATCATATCGCAATCCGCCTTTCTATTAGCCTATATAGTCGACAAACACTGAATATCCTGCCAGATTTCATGCCTCTCCCTATATCAACATTCCAGCCTCCGATCTCCAGTTCTACTTCACATGCTGCATCAAAGTTGCCCTCTCAGCGATCTTGACAGATCTCACCCGTCTCAACTCCTCCTGCCTCCTCTGCTTGCTCTTATCTCTATAGCACATGGTAATAAGAGTACAAGCACACATGAGTATGAGTGCCGAGAAAACAGAAGCTATGATAATGCCAGCTGTACCAACTTCATTCTGAATCTCCATGCAGACCGTAACTCCGTTACTTGATTGGGTCGCGCATAGGAGGCCTGGAGAACATGTGCTCGAGGTTATATTCGCAGCATAGCACGTCAATGTGGTGAATCCTGTCGTTTCACAGATGGTGCTGCTCTTGACTGTCGTGCTGTAGCAGGAGGCGCCAGGTTCCGTGGAAGTTGAGGTCGTGCTTGTGGATGCTGTACTTGAGGTCGACGTTGAGGTTCCGGTTGTTGATGACACAGAGCTTTCTTCTGTAGTGGATGCCTCCGTCGCTGAATCAGTTGTTTTCAGCGTGGTACTTTCAGCCTTGGTTGTCGTCGTGGCTTCATCTTCAGTGGTTTCTACCACTGTGGTATCTTGGGTTGCCGTGCTCGCAGCGTCTCCTGAGGTCCCGGTATCCGCTGAACTGGTGTCCCGACGCTGGATCAATCGATGGAAGTCCAACTTCACGAGTCCATCGCCTTGTTGTTCCGCATGCCACAATGGCTCCATAGAGGACGAACAAGCGCCATCTGGGGAAGCAGGTCCCTTGATGAGGCAGTTTTCTGAGCGTTCGACCCGGATGTCATGTGCGTGCGAGATGACGCTTGCGCTTAGGGCCAAGAAAAAAGACGAAACAAGCATTGTGTGACTTTAGTGTCTGTAGTGCAGTGGTGTTGTTGAACAGTTTCTCCAAGCATTCTGCCAGATCATCCCTCTTTTTATATCTTATAGTTAATCACCACATGCAAAGCTTTCTTCGTTATCTAAGTATAGGACCCGCATGGGGCTCATCCATCAGTTTTCGTATGTTTCTATTGTAAGCTTAAACTACCTTTGCGCGTCCTATTATAAGAACCTGCTGCGCATTTCTAGCGCGCCTTGACGCGGCGGCAATTGCGTCAACTACTTCCGAGCCGCTTAGTAACTTGATATCCCGGGGAACCAACTGGAACCAAAAAGGCTGAGGAAATCGAAATTGGACACCAAAAATAACAGCTCACACGGTTTATTAGTTCTACGCCAAGTTCAGCCTTGTCTTTATCTCAACTGAGATTTATGTTCCGAGTTTTCTGTCTTTCCAGGAGGATCTCGGGTCGGGATGTGGGCGGCTATCAACCATCACCCGAAGTGCATACAGCTATGGCCCATCTGTCATGCGTCATCAGGACATCAAGAGAGGCGCAGTTGAGTTATCCATGGCAGAGCGGAACATACTTTCGAACTTGTCTCAGGTTGCTATTTTTCGGATCCTAGGGCTGAACACGATTTAACACGCTGGAGCTTGAACATCAGAGAGATGCGAATTTGAGTCCTAGTTAAAGCCGTATATCCGGTACGGAAAGAATCCACAAAAGAAACTTTCTGGAACAACAAGGACTTTGTTTCCGCTTCGTAAGCTGAGACACACGAACATTCTATATGATAGCAACTTATGATTTGAAAAGGGGGAACTGCTTATCAAAGGCTCTCAGGCAGTACGACCATGAAAACACATACCGCAAGGTCAGCAGACCATGTGGCCTTTTGTTTGGCATAGATTACTACAGTATCATCTGGAACATAATTAGCTTCTAGCTATAGCACTGCAGAATATAAAATATAGTTTTATTGAATATAAAAAGGTAGAAAATATATTCTGGTAATGTCAGTAGGTAGTTAAGTCAGGAGCTCGGTTTGCCTCTTTGGGACGGCCTGGCCTGGCCTGCATGAGCGGGATTCCCAATTGGAGCATAATGTCACCCCGCACCAAGAGTTCAGCTGTGACTCGCTCCATGTTCAACCTTGACGAGATCGTCCCCGATGGATCCATTATCTATCGCGTCAGGC